>QANY01009317.1:665000-859202 GCA_003255025.1 Datisca glomerata
ATTATCTAGCAATTTAAGGTTTAGAGTTTAACGAAAGGACTTGATTGTAATTTTTTTATTAATTGAGGACTTGATTAGAAAAATTAAGACTTACACAAACTGAATTGAGAATTATAATAAAGTTGGAGGATTAAGGATCCTCGATTTTTGGGAGAGATCAGAGAGAGATAATAGACTGCAAAATGAACAGAAGAGAGCCAATGCATGTGGTTGAGACCTCTTGGCTCTAGAGCCAAACTCCAAATTTATATCCTAGTCTCATGTCTAACATAATTCTTCTCCATCCATTATTACTTTTTTTATGCTTCCATTTTAACTGTATTTATATATGTTGTCACTATTTAAAGATTTAAACATCAAAACTCACTAAAGCTATAGTTCCCAAGAAAATGACGGTACTCACTGCTCAGAATTACTTTTGTTACTTTCAATCGTTGAAATGAAAGATGGATCCAAGAGTATAAGCTAAGGACTGAATCGCGTAAACTAGAAGTGCTTAGTCTTGTAAGAATTTCCTTGTAGATTTAGACAAGATTTCATGCGTCTGGTATTGCTCGGGTAAGTTCTTGAGTAAGAGAATCTTCAAAAAATATTAACATGAATTTCAATCCCTTACATAATATATGAGCTAAAAACTGAATCACGTAAACTTTATTCAAGAAATTAACAAAGGCATAACCATATTAATAAAAGCTGAAGTTTGTTCATTCAACCTTACAAATTTATTTATCAATAAAAACTACTACAAATTATACTTTCAACGATGGTTGGAAGAAAATATAGATGACAATTTTTAGTTTTAGCGTCGTAATGACTGGTGAAGAAATCATCGTCGTGTTATGTGTGACATCTATCACTATGATTGAAAGTTTCACTGTCATAATATAAACACATTTATCATAAGGCTAATGATAAGTAGCATGGAGAGACTTTAATTTTATGGTAGTTTAATTTCCTCTTCTCCCTTACCCTAGTTTGTCCAGAGCCCTAGCTTAGACCACTTGTGTGCACCACATCTGTCGCTTGGGTCTCTCTCACTTTTTCTTTTATACATAACATTTACTTCCTCCTCTCCTCTCCATTGTTCTCCATAGTGTCGATCCCCTACAACAGAGAGGAGCTCTCGAAGCAATGAGATTGAAAAATAACAAGGTTTGTACTCATCATAAGCCTACGAGTCTTCTGTATTATTTGGCTAGGTTTTGCTTGCAGTCCCCGACTCTCTCTCTCTCTATCTCTCTCTACCCATTTTACTGATTCGCAACTCTCACACTCTCTCAATCGATCTTTCTCTCATTCTCTACCCATTTCTTTGGCATTATTTATTAAGGTCACATATATTCTTTAGTTTCGTAGTACTTAGACTCTTTCAGGCGTGTGTACTTCGCCCAATTCAAATTCTGAAATTTTACTGATTTAATGATATTGAAAATTACATCAATCTTACTAACAAATGAAAGCTTCCATGGATATATGAAAGTGCATAAAAGTAATTAAAGAGTAACTAATCAAAGGCATCTTGATTAGTTACAATACATGCAAACTACCTAGCGTCACTCCTTTCTCACTCATTGCTGACAAAGAATAATATCCAATTATAACATATTCTAACAAAGAGAGATACTAAGAGGATGAGGTGTATAACTAATGTTAGCTGTGTAAAAACCCATGTGAGAGAAACTGATGTAAGTAGAGAATTCATGCTAGCCATGCACAATCCAAGACAGGTCAAAGAGATAGTAAAAGATTACTGTCAAGCAGGCTTCTCCTTAGGTTTCCCAATGAGTCAATGGCATTTCAGAATCGATCTTTAATGCCTTAAATGGATCAGTAGTCTTAACAACCCCAATCAAGCTAATGAGGGTTTCACCCTCATGTAGCTTGTCTTTAAGATATTGAAATTGTGCACGTGAGATTGATTTGGTGAGAAGGTTTGTAAATTGGTCATGTGAAGGAACATACCTAATTTCAAGAGCCATAGAGAACACCTTATCCCTCGCAAACTGAATGCCAATCTCTCTATGTTTGGTTCTGGCATGGGACACAAGATTGGAGGCAATTGGAGCTACTCCTTTATTATCACACCAGATAATCATAACATGCAATTCTATCAGTAAGGATTGTAACCATGTCAATTCAGCTGTTGCATGGGTCAAAGCCCTGTACTCACTCTCTATGTTAGACCTGGTTACCACATGTTGCTTTCAATAAGACAAGGAGACTAAGCTAGGCCCAAGAAGCATTGCATACCCATAAGTAGACCTCATGTCATCATGGCAACTAGCACAATCTTCATTAGTGAAGGGTATGATTCGCATATCAGATGGTGGTTAAAGTATACATGCCTAGTGCCCTTGAGATAGTTTAATAGCCTCTTGCATGCCTGTGAATGCATAAAGGTAGGACAAAGAGAAAATGACTTAGCTTGTTGATTGGACAAGCTATGTCAGGCCTTGTAAAGGTAAGATACTACAAAGACCCATTTAGAATCCTAAATTGAGTAATATCTGACAATGGCTCACCAACATGCTTGGACAACTTATGTGAAATTGTGGCAGGTGTTGGACATGGCATTGCTTCCACCATGTGAAATGTGTTCAACAAATCTGAGATGTAATGACTTTGAGTGAGATGTAGTCTAGATATAGTATATGTAACCTAAACTCCCAAGAATTGATGCAGTGTGCCAAGGACTTTGAGAGAAACAGTAGAATGCATTTTCTTGACAAGTTGAGATACGTTAACTGAATCACTCCCACTGATGATGATATCATCTACATAGACCAAAAAGTAGACAATTCTGCTAATATGATGCAAGATAAACAGAGAGGAGTCTGATGTTGATACTTTGAACCCTTTGTGAAGAAGAGTGACTCTAAGCTTATCATACCAAGATCGAGGGGCCTCTTTAAGGCCATATAGGGCTTTATACAGCTTGCAAATATGTTGAGGTTGGTGGGAGTCAACAAATTCTTCAGGTTGACTCATATACACAGTTTCAGTGAGAATGTCATTTAAGAAGGCATTGTTGGCATCTAGCTTCCTTAAAGGCCATTTCTTAGTGAGGGACAACGTGAGAATTATTCTAACTTTCACAGGCTTAACCAGTGGACTGAACGTCTTTGTTATCCCCGCTCAAGTAAAAAGGGGACCTCCCCACTTTGAGTTTGGATAATAGATACTCAAGCTGACTTGATGATAGTGACTTTGTGAAGATGTATGCAATCTAATTAGGTGAGGGCACAAAACATATATAAAGTTTTTTAAGTAAAATTGTCTCTCAAGAAATGTAAGTCAATCTTGATATGTTTTGTTCGGGCATGATTTACTGGATTTGTTACATGAAAGTAACCCCATATTGTCACACCAAATTATAGGTGCGGTAGCCAACTTGATATGAAGCTTAGTTAAGAGATATTAAATCCATGCAACCTCTGCAATAGTGTTTGTTAAGCTTCAATATTCACTTTCATTGCTGGAACATGAGACAACTTGATGTTTCTTTACTAACCAAGATATCAAATTATCTCCCAAGTACACTGCATAACCCCTTATGGACCTCCTATCATCAATATTAAAGGCCTGGTCAGCATTTGAGTAGGTAACAAGATCAAGTTTATTGGAGAAAGGTGTAAACAGAAGACCTTTGTGTATGGAAGGGAATGTGTACATAAAATGTCAAGAAATATAGAACAACATATAATTTTTGCCATACTGACATGTGTGGTTTATTTCTAGAGTTTTTTTTTACTTTGGTTTCTGATAAAGAATATGACAGCTTATGATTTTTGACATATTGACATGAATTACATAATTCTAAGTTCTTTTTTAAGGGATGTGAAATTCACTAAGAATTTAGGTGAGAACCCTTACTGAGGGATGGCCTAACTTCTTCTATAAACCTTCTCTAAGTGGTCCTCTAAGTAGTAGCTCCCCCGTAAGTATGTCCTTGATCATAACACAAGGTATAATTCAATAAGACAATGTTATCATTAGTAAACTTGGAAACACTTACTAGATTTTTCTTTATCTTTGATACCCTAAGTACTAATTTTAGTTTTAAATCTTTGAACTTAGAAGGTATAATAGAAGAACTTATATGAGAGATGCAAGTTTCTTATTATTACCAACAACCATTTATTCTTGACCACCGTATTCTGTAGCCAAGTTCAGGTTCTCAAAGTCTGTTGTCAAATGGTTAGTGGCACCACTATTAGCGTACAGGGCTGGATCATTTACCATTTCATGTGTTGCGAGGTAGGTTTAAGGACCTGCTGCGTGATTTCCTTATCCACCAAATGACTGGACACTGTTTAAGCCTTGAATTCAAGTTCAATCAAACCTATAGCAGCAGATTACAGCAGTGTTTCCCACATGATTATAGACTTGACAAATAAGCTTTCCTCCATTTCCTCTTCCACGGCCACCTGTACGACCATTTACAACTCTACCAGAGTTTCCATACTTTTGTGAAAATAACTTATTTCCTCAAGCACCATTGTTATTGAAATTCCTCTTGCTTCTTGTGTTAGCTACAATGTTTGCTAAAGCTTTGAAAATTGCTACATTTTCAACATTTAAAGACTTCCAGTTCTAGAGTAATGTCTCATTAACAAAGCATGGACATCTTCTACTTAGAGCAAGTATCATCATGTACAAGATCAAGTCTTATTTTCCTACTAGTTGGCCTACAGCTACCGGATTATCTTCTAACATTCTATCATTGTCACAGTAGTCTGCAATGCTTGAGTTTTCTTCCTTTATTGATTGTACCTGAAATTTAATCTATAATATTTTCGCCCGCAACTGGTTTCCAAAAATTCTCTCAGAACTTTTCAGAGTTGATTTGAAGTTTTGTAGTGAATGACCGAAGTTAGAATTCTTTCAGTCATGGAGGTTCTGGTCCAACTTAAAAGTAATTGATTAGTCATGTTCCACTTGATCTATGCATGATTTGGAGTCCCATCCTTGTTCTCTTACAGTGGAAGAAGTTATAAAAAGGGAAGATCATTGAGTCAATGGCCAATCACTGCTGGCACCATATGAGCTTTCCACAAGAAATAGTTTTGTCAGTCTAGCTTAATTGTCAAAGCTAAGCTGAGAGAATTAGAGAAAGAATTACCTGAAGATGCATTTTCTGCCATGACTTTTATCGAAGATGCTCTGATACCAAATCAAGAACTTATAAAACAAGAAGAAGTAGAAAACAAAGGAAAACAAATTGAGATTGAATAACTTCTATATTGATTGCTATTACTTCAATAATAATAAGACAATACACGAATATTTCTATTTATAATAGGGTAGAAATAGCTTTTTAGTTTACAGTGAAGATATACACATTTAGTAAGCTAGTTTAGGTATAACTAAACTAACAGACAACTAACTAACAACTAACTGTCTAGGTCACTTTTGATTCAGTTGCTCTATTAAGTTCAATGGATTAGTAGGAGCTCGATCTAATATAATAGTTGATGTTATAAAAAGGTATGTCAATCATGAAAGCGATACTTTTAATGACTTCTTTACCTTATGATATAGCTAGGTTGATTTGAGATGAGAGTGAGAAATGTTATTGTAAGAACAGGGTATAAACCCTTAAGTCCAAGCATACCCATAACTAAAGCGGAAATAAAATTTCAAGTATTTATTTCTACATTTTTTAAAGATAAAATTTCATCCGAGAAAGTAGAGTTACAACAACTATCACCAACAATTTCTAACATAATTGTTAGATCAAAATACAAACAAACATTTACAAATACAAGACAAAACCAGTTAATACATTTTTGTGTATGGAAGGGAATCTGTACATAAAGTGTACCCAAATTAATTAGGACGCTCAAGGAAATTATATTTTGGTTCGTTCCATAATCATCCATTGTCCATTTTTTGTTCGGTCAATTAGCAATGTACTAGCATATCCTGATAGAGATAAGCATAGTCTAGAACAGATTGGACGCCCACGGTTGTAGCTAATATAAAACACACCCCCAAATCAGTACAAAACTAGATCTAGGAGAAGGGAGACCACCATGGATCTAAGATCAAGTGGAACAAAACTTGCACAACCGGTATGGCAAACTCATTCCAAAATAGAAGGAAAACTTTGTTAGAAACCATAAAACTAACTGAAAATAAAAAGAGAAGTTGACTAAGGAGAGAGAGAAAGACAATGGAAGGATGAGGGAGATGAGAGGAGCGAGAAAATGAAAAGTAAGTAAGAAGAGCGAGATGGATAAAGGAAAATGAGAAACTCGAATTAAGGGAAGGAAAGAAAAAGAAGAGGGAAACATAGACGGGATGTTTTACGGGGAGAGCTCTCTCAAGTATTTCTATAATTCCTCAAGTATTTCTACCATTGAGCGTAGAAAATGCGTAGAAAATGTCATTTCTAATATATGTCTATTGTTTTATCTTAGTAGAATGTAAAATTGACATGAACGAAGCTCGTATTATGTGAAATTACTGGACTAACATCACTTGTAATTTGTTATAGTATATTACTGTATTAGCTAGGAGATACTATAATTTTCTCTACAGAAATAGTCACACATATAGTAATGAGTACGGATAAGGTGCAAAGAAACTACAACTTTGAGATCATGGGTTTAACTATCTATTTGACATATCTCATTCTCTAATCTAAGTAAACAAGTTAATTCCTCACTCAATTCATCCTCAGTATTTAATTATCAAAATATGTCGTTTGAGAAAATTTCTTATTTGAATTTAACATAATCATGTTTGATTGACAACAGTTTAAGTTCAATCTATCTTATTAAAATCATAAATACTTTGAAACTATAAAAAGAGAGATTCACATATATTGGATTTATTCGAATTTCAAGCAAAATTAGAAGTATACTTCAAGAGACAAATTCACTCTTTCCAAATTTAGCAACCTTCTATAAAAAAGAGAAGAATCATTTTCCGAAAATAGTGGGATTTTACCAAAAGGTTTTGTAGATATTTTTTTTATTATTTACGGAATTTACCTTCTCATTATCCAAAAAGGTGTTAGAACCTTCTAAATTTAATAAACTATTTAAGCTATGAAGGGACAAAACTATATTCACAAGTTTTTCTGTTCCTTCAAACACAAACACCACACATTAAATCCATCTTATCGGTTAGTCGTTGTACTAAAGTAGCTGAGCCAATCATTTATATACTTGATATCGTCTACTCGTTCCAACAAGTCTCACAAGTTCATTAAATTCATACGCGATCTCATTTTGTATGTTCATATTTGAATATTTGAAATAACGACCAAAATTTTTTTTTGAAAATCTTGTTTTCATTGCCGGGTTCTCTAGGAATAAAGAGAAAAAAAATTATAAATAAATATAAAGTTTTATTACTGTCACAATTTTCTTCAATTTTGTTAAAAATTTCCAATTATCCTGAAAAACAAATTGTTGGGTATCTTGAACTTATATATTTGAATTAATTTTTAATACTCTATCACATACAGACTTGTGATTTATTAATGAGTGTAATACGTCAGCAATTAATTTTAATCACGATGAGTACTGAAAAGTTTGATTTCAAAACTGAAATTTATATTTTCATTAATTATTAGCATTTCTTAATTTTTTTAATTGCATTATATATATATAGAATGTAATATTGATGCGACACTTTCTTCCTTAAGTTTAAAATGTCAAAATGCATAAAGACATGATTTTGATGGAGAAACTTCCAACGACAAATGATTAGAGAAGACAAAAAATTAATGAAGTCGGTTTTGACTTTGTTTAATACGAGTAAAGAAATAAAACACTACCAAAGTTCAAAAATAAATAAAAGTGTCAACTTGACACCATTTCAACTCTGCCCAACAGAGCTTTACACCATTTATCAAATTTAAAAATAAATAGGACCTTTTTCGGAGAAAGGGTGACAAGTGCATACTACTGCTCCAAGATTTGCTCCAAGAAGATGACGTAGCAAATTCAAGAACTTGGCTGCTACGTGTTTCTCATTCAACGTCTTTCATTTTACACGCTTTATCCATTCTACGTGTTACCAATCTAACGATCATTGTCCACGAGTCTCATCCTACAATTCTCTTTTCTACGTCTGGTTCACTGCATGTTCTCTTCTTAAGATTCTTCAACAACTTCTCTCAGGTTCTCTTGGAGATCCTTCTGCTTGTCTTCAGTTCTTGCCTGAAGTTTCTTCTTTCAGTTATTTCTTTTCTATTATTTCCTAGTGTTGTTTCTTGATTTTCTCGGCTCTTTTTTTTTTCTCCTTTGCTATGGAGGAAGATTTGATTATCGATATTGAGGATCTTCTGCCTCGAGAAGAAAAAGGGTGGATAAATGGTTGGTTGGGAAGCTTTGTTCTGAGAATAATCAAAACGTCAACCATGGTCTTAGTCTTACGAAGGAATTGAATTCTGGATACTACTCTGGATATAAAGATCTTGGAGAAAAACCTCTTTTTGCTTCAGTTTGAAAGTATAAGAGAAATGGAGAAGGTTTTCTCTAAAGGACCGTGGAGCTTTAATGGATCACTCCTTATGATCTAGAAGTATGAGGCTGATTCTTTGCTCTCTGAGATTATATTTGATGCTTGTCTAGTATGGGTGCAGCTTCAGGATTTACCCCATGATTGGGTTCTTGAACCAGTTATTAGAAGGATTGCATCACAGGTTGGTGAGATCTTAGAATTGACCTGTAAACTCTTGAAAGTGGTTTAGCAAGGTCTGTGAGAGTTAGGTTGAACTGAAGGTGGATAGGACTTTTAAGCCTAGTATTTGGGTAAAAAGAAAAGCTAAATCTTCTATCTGGATTGAGATGTGAAGTATGAAAGGTTGCCACAATATTTCTTTTTTGTGGAAAGATCAGTGGCGAAGTGAGGGGTTGTTTGGAAGAGAGTGAAGGGAAGTCTAATCTCTATGGGGAATGGCTTAAATCTGAGGAAAATTTAAGAACTATGGGGATATAAGGGAGGCTTTCTTAAAAGGAGATGCTGGAAGAAATGTTGGGATGCATGAAAATGGCTCACTTTATAATGGCAGTAAGTCTGAGCTAGACAAGTGTCAAGCTGTGTTTCCTAGTAAAGACAACAACAGTGAGGATACTCAGGGGAGTTGCAAAGCCCTTGTGATTTGGCAAGAAATTTTCCTAGAAGATTATAAGTTGAACGCAGGGAAGGATAACCAGGAAGTTTGTGGTGGTGGATGGAGGATTGATATGACACCCTTTTATCTTTTTATTAAGGGTATAAGTTTAAAAAAATATTTGATATAAAATAAAATAAAGTTGCTTGAATATAAAATGAATAACAAATTAATTTAATCAAACAATATTGAATAAATAAGTAATTAAATAAATAAAATTATGATGATATAGAATATTAAAGTGTGGAAATTAAACGTGCGATAAATTAAGTATGAAATGTAAATAGCATGTAAATAAAAGAGTATGGAAGAGAGATTTGACACACAGTATTTTCACGTGGTTCGAAAAAATCTATCCATCCATGCTCCAAAAATCCTCCTATTGAAGATTTTTCTCAAACAATATTCTTAACGGTGAAGACCAAACATTTACAAACATTATTGGTTTATGGTGTCAATGAGACATTGACAGTGCAACTCGGTCGAGATCTTCGAATCTCTTACAAAATTTCTCTCTCAAATAGTTAATCTTTCATTTTTTTGCTCACAATTTATACTAACTTCTCTCTAGAAAATATCTCAAATTTTTGCTCAAAATACAAGCATATCAAAGAATAAAACACTATAGAATTTCGTCGGAGAGGAGTGAAGAGAAGTGAAGAGGAATGATGAAAAACTCGTGGGTTTATATAGTGATGGAAAATCACTACTGAAACTGGTCAGATCGGTTGGAGAACCGGACTGACCAGTCGTCAAAAAGGAAGTTTTTCTTTTTGACCAACCAGTCACACCGGTTTCTCCACCAGTCACACCGATTATGGAACCGGTCTTATCGGTCTAAATAGTTCCACCGTTTTCCCACCAGATTGACCTCTAAAATTGAGCCAGTTTGGACACTGAATCGGGGGTGAACCGGTCCTTGACATTTTCACATAATTTTATTTGCTTCGATCTTCTACGGTCTGGTTCATGAGCGGTTTGGTCCGGTTCTGAATTTCTTTAAGCATTTTTAGTTCAACCAACTTTGATTTAGGTAATTTGGAGTTCATTTGATATGCTTCTTGCCCTTCATAATAAGTCACGTGAATCTCACCATTTACGGTTCCGATTACCCTTTATTATTTTTACATAAACACTTAAGATTAAGTATTTTCAACCTTGTTTTCACATTATTTAGCACATACATACTTAATTAAAACATTAGTTCACGTATTATTTGTCATCATCAAAATTGTCACTTTGACTAGGATCAACAATCTCCCTATTTTTTATGATGACAAAAAATTGATTACGAAAATATATTAGCTATAAACTTCTCATACGCATATACAATAATATTTAAAAATTTTAAAACTCTCCCCTTTCTTAATTAACTATATTTCTCCCCCTTTAAAATCATCAAAAAAATTAAACTTGTCATTTGTTTAACAATACTTCCCTTTTCATACTTTCCAATAATAAAAAATTTCATCCTTTTGTAATTAATTATCCTCATTTGAAATTGTCGAAATGAATTAAAAACGTCAAAATTTGAAAAAATTTCCCCTTAGTGTATGCATTTTTTTAATAAAATATTTCAACTTTTAAAATGCATAAAAAATTCATGTGATTTCTCAAAAATCAATATTATTATGAAGGTTGGGTTTACTAACCTTGTCTATGTGTGCCACTATGCACATATGTACGTTTTCATATTCATTTGCAATCGGGCTTCTCTTTTCCTTGGGTTTCTTCTTTGAAGTGCATCTTCTCTTAGTTAATAGCTTTCGAAGCTTCTTTGTGAAGTACATTAGATGTTCGTCTTCATCTTCACTTTCACTCTCAATGGATGTGACTTTAAATAATAGATTCTTCCTTTTACGTAGTCCACATCCTCTTATGTGTTCTTCATTTCATGAGTCATCAATGATCTCATGAGTTATTTTAAGTGAAAGCGTCTTTAGATCTTTCGCTTATTGAATAGCAATTTTCTTGTTCTCACATGACATTGATAATGACCTAAGAATTTTTTTACTCACCAAATCATTATTAGTAAATGTAATTAATTATACTCATTTGAAATCGTCGAAATGAATTAGAAACGTCAAAATTTGAAAAAAATTTCCCTCAGTGTATGCATTTTTTTTAATAAAAATATTTCAACTTTTAAAATGCATATAAAATTCATGTGATTTCTCAAAAATCAATATTATTATGAAGGTTGGGTTTACTAACCTTGTTTATGTGTGCCACTATGCACATATGTACGTTTTCATATTCATTTGCAATCGGGCTTCTCTTTTCCTTGGATTTCTTCTTTGAAGTGCATCTTCTCTTAGTTAATAGCTTTCGAAGCTTCTTTGTGAAGTGTATTAGATGTTCGTCTTCATCTTCACTTTCACTCTCAATGGATGTGACTTTGAATAATAGATTTCTTCCTTTTACGTAGTCCACATCCTCTTATGTGTTCTTCATTTCATGAGTCATCAATGATCTCACAAGTTATTTCAAGTGAAAGCGTCTTTAGATCTTTCGCTTATTGAATAGCAATTTCCTTGTTCTCACACAACATTGATAATGACCTAAGAATTTTTTTACTCACCAAATCATTATTAGTAAATGTCTAACGAAAAGTGCTAAAGAGAATTTACAATGCTATTGAAATGTGCAAACATGTCTTCAATACTTTCAATTTCATGCATGAGAATATCAATCTTAGAGTCTTTAACTTCATTTGTGCCTTCATGTGTGATTTCAAATACATGTCAAATGTCTTTTACAGATTCACACATATTAATACGATTATATTCATTTATACTTAAGGCACAATATAAAATATTTGTAGCTTGAGCATTTAAAGATAATTTAATTTTATCGTTCTTGGACAAATCTTGTGACTTAGACACGTATGGACCATTTTCAATAATTTCTTACAAATTTTAATCAGTGGATTGAATCGAAATTCTCATTCTAATTTTCTAAAAATTAAAATCTAATCCATAGAAAAATGGAGGTTTGAAATTGATTGCCCTTGTTGAAAAGCAGTTGTGAGGTTACAAATGTTTATACTAAGGGCAATTTCTACACGTGGAGAAACTGCAGACAAGGAGAAGATCCGATTCAAGAGAGACTTGACATACTTCTAATTAACAACAAAGTTATGGAGTTTTTCATGATATTGACGTCTTTGTCCCCCCTAATATAGGGTCAGATCACAATATGCTCTGGGTTAATTTGAAGAAGAAACTTATTCTTAGAAATAGAATGTTCAAGTTTGAAAATAAATGGAAAGTGGAAGATGATTATGAAGAGGTCATCAAGCAGGGCTGGAGTAGCTTTAGTTCAGATTTAGGTATGTTCAATCTAATGGGCAAACTTAAAAGCTGCAAACTAAAATTGAAATCTTGGAGCAGAAACATCAGAGGAAATCCCAAGAAAGAGATTGAGGAGATTAAGTTGAAGCTAGAAAATGTAAATGATAATATTGGGATGGAATTGGCTAAAAAAAGTTCCTTAAAGATAAATTGAGGAATATTTGGAGGTCTAAGGAGCATTATTGGAGTCAAAGATCCAAATTAAGTTGGTTAAAGGAGGGTGACAGAAAAATACTAAGTTTTGCCTGTTTCTTTTGAGGAAGTTAAGGAAACTGTATTTTCCCTAGGGCCTGATAAGTCTCCTGGACCTGATGGGGTGTCAGGGTCCTTTTATCAATCACATTGGGATTTGGTTGGAGAGGACTTATGGAGAGCAGCTTCTAAGTTTTTTTGGTGATGGTTACCTACCTAATGCCTTCATTAAAACGTTCATCACCTTTATTCCCCAAATTCCCAATCTCGAAACCCTTGCTCATTTCAGGCCCATAGCTTTGTGTAACTTCTCTTATAAAATCCTCTCTAACCCTTGCTCATTTCAGGCCCATAGCTTGGTGTAACTTCTCGTATAAAATCCTCTCTAAAATCCTTGTTAACAGACTCAAATTAGTTATCTCCAACTACTTTCATGACTCTCAAGGTGCTTTCATTAGTGGGAGGCACATACAGGACAATATTTTTATTGCCAAGAGGTGTTCTGCCATCTTAATAAGAGGAGGAAGGGGAAGAAGGGTGTACTAGCTCTTAAAACAGTAGGATGTAGGCCTATGTTAGAGTTAATTGGGGTTTCTTAGAAAAACTGCTTCTCAAGTTGGGATTTCACAAAGGTATTGTGCACAGGATCATGTCCTGTGTTTGAACTCACACAGAATCTGCATCAATGGTAGTCCAGAAGCTCGAAAAGAGCAGTATTTTTTTAACAAGAACATCAGGGAGGAGAAGCAAAAAGCTATTACAGATTGGTTTGATTTTCCTATTTCTAATATGTAGGAGAGTTACCTTGGGTTACCTACTGATTGGGGTGCCTCAAAAGCTGCTATGTACTCCCTTCTAGTGGAAAGAATGGAAGCTAAAACTGATTCTTGGAAGGCTAACCTGCTCTCTCTTGGTGGTAAGGAGGAATTGTTAAAATCTGTGGCTTTATCTCTCCCTAACTATGTCATGAGTTTATTTAAGCTTCCTAGAAGAGTTTGTATCAAACTTCAAGCTTCTGTCTCTAAATTCTGGTGAAGAATGGGGATAAGAATGGTATTAGTTGGTGTTCTGGTGCCAATAAGAACAAGAAGAAGATTCTGGGAGGTCTTGGCTTCAAAGACTTGGAGGTGTTTAATGATGCTTTGCTTGCTAAGTAGGCTTGGCACCTCATTAAAAATCCTGATAGCTTGTGTGCTAGACTCCTTAGAAGCCTATATTTCCCTCATTCAATATTGCTTAATGCTAGTGCTAGAAGGAATAGTTCTAGTACTTGGAAAGGCATTTTGTGTGGCGTTGAAGTTTTAAGGAAGATATGCATCTGGAAAGTGGGGAATGGTAACTCCATCAATGCTTGGAGTGACAGATGGTTATTTGATAATGTTGCTGACTTTAAAGACCCCTCTATTAACTTGGTGGGAGATCTTATTGGTTCTAATAGCTGTGGCAGATTTTGCAAGAAGGATCTGATTGAAAGGATCTTTCCTCCTTGGATTTGTAAGCAAATTCTCATTCAGCTCACTAGAGTAGACAAAGAAGATGCTTTTATTTGGCCTTTTACAAAGAATGGGGAGTTTACTGTCAAGACCTGTTACAATGCTATGTTGGATGGAAAATTTGGGGAGAGTGCTTCCTCTTCATCAGCTATCTCAAAATCATAGACAGTTCTAAAACTAGTTTTCGAAATTGAAAGCTGCCCTTAAGATCAAGTTCTTCATTTGGCGTGTGATCAACAAGTATGTTCCCACTAGAGAAATCCTAAAACGCAAACATATTATATCTGATGACTGCGGCCCTATCTGCTTAGATAAGGTGGAGATATTGAACACCTTCTAGTAGGTTGTCTCTAGAGTCAAGCTGTATGGGCATGTTCTCCATTAAAATAGAATTTCCTGCTGAATGAGCTACTTTTTTTGGTTCCTGGTTTATTAGTATCTTTCTGCAGCTTCTGAAGCATCTAGATGAAGGTGAGGAGGTAGCTAGCTTTCTTTGCTACCTGTGTTGGTATATCTGTAAGGGCAGGAATGAGGCTGTCTTTGAGGGTAAATGTGTTAATCCCATTAAAACTATGAAGATTGCATCTTCCCAGTTTTATTTCTTTTGATCTCTTTAGACTAGATTACCTTATGTTTTGGTTTCTGTCGATTTTAATAATTGGCGTCCTCCTGATGGTTGGTTTAAATTAATTGTGATGCTTCGTTTAGGGCTATATCTAGTAGTGCTAAAGAGGCTGTTATTGTTAGAAATAATGTAGCTGAGGTTGTTATGTTTAAGATTATGTAGTTCTTTTTTCAGAGGTGTGATTGGAGGTTTTCGATTTTTTTGGAGGATATTCTGTCCGATGCTGCTTGTATTCGGGTTTGCAAGTTTAATTGGGTTAGAAGGAATGCTAACATGACTATTGATGCTCTTTCTAAGCATGGTCAGAGCTATATTGGAAATAACATTTTTTTCTTTACCCTGTAATGTAGCTTGTATTGTAGCCAAGGAGAAACAGGATGTAATAAGAGGCTTTAAACCCCTATAATTCTTTGATTGAATGAAATCTGTTTTTGGCCAAAACAAACCCTGCTTAACAGTACTTGTTCATGGTAAACCATTTCAACCCCCATCATCTTCGTCACCGCCACCCGCACCACCGTTTCTGACTCCGCCACATGGAAAGTCAACGTCAAAGAGAACAATAGCAATAGCAGTGGGTAGTACAGCAGCACGCACTTGGTAATATCTCTGTTACTCTTCTTTTCTGCACAGAAGGTGACTGATAAAAGGCGTGAGAGAAAGCAAGCTGGTAATTCACAGGGAGGCTAGCCTGTGGTTTCCCAAAATGAATTTAGTCGTGTTGATGGAAATCTAAAGGGATTTATTGTGGATAAAAATGGTTTAGATGTGATTTATTGGAGAAAACTTGAGAGGAGAAAGTCAAAGCAAAGTCTAAACAAAGAGCGATTGGACCTTGTGAAGTTTGATGGGGAAGTAGGTAGAAAGAAGAGTGATGAGCCTATACAAGAAATTCCTTTGCTTAGAGGAAAGTCTTCAACTTCTCTCATACAATCCCCACCACAATTTCCCGGTTCTCCAGCCGTTGGGAATCTCGGACCTTCATCTAGTGATTCGATTCAGTCATCTATGCCACCGCCTTCCCCGTCCCCACCACCAACACCTCCTTCTCAGCTACCACCATCACAGCCATGTTAAAGTGTAATTTGTAATCTCAAGTTCCAAAGGCAGTAAAAGCTGCAGTAATTTTTTTTCTACATGGAGGGAAGTACTTTGAAAAATGAGAAGGTTTAGTTAAATGAATTGTATTTTAAGAATTAGATTTTAATTTAATGTACTCCTTTAAAATTATTTTATAATCCTATTATAAATTATTAGTTAGAATCAATCAGAAGAAAAAAAAAAGTAGTGAAGTAGTCGTAGGAGCAGCAACTCTCTTATAAAGAAAATATTGTATGCTGTCTTTATATAAAAATTTCCAGCAAAGTTCTTTTTAATACTGTTTTTCATATGCCTCCTCCACCGCCACCACCTAAGCCAGGTAGTTCTAACTTGTCTTTAACATATTCTGTTTGGTTCCGTCACAATCTGAATCTTTGTAATTTGACTTGATCCTTTAGGTTTGATGGTGACCTAATGGATGCACTCTTCAGATCTGTCGCGAGCAACAGGAAGTCTCCTCAAAGAAACAGTAACTCAACTGGCGGTGGCTCAGGCTCTAGTCCACCAAGAAAAGCTTTAATCTTGACCCCAAAAAGTCACGTCATCTGCTTTTAGTCGCCTCGATGCAATGCGTTTCAAATCGAATTACGATTTGGAGATTGTCCATCTGAAGGAATGTCTACAAACGCTTGAATCGGGTTGCAAGGAGCTTAAGACTCGGGGACTCTTCATGAAACTTCTAGAAGCAATTCTCAAAGCGGGAAATCGTATGAACGCAGAGACATCACACGGAAATGCTCAAGCTTTCAACCTCACCGCTCTTCGGAAGCTCTCAAACGTTAAGAGTACTGATGGAAAGACGACTTTGCTTCACTTTGTCGTGGAAGAAGTCGTGAGGTCTGAAAGGAAGAAGTGCGTCTTGAACCGAAACAAAAGCTTAAGTCGAATTGGCGGCAGCAGCAACAGCAACGACAACTCAAATCCTGTGTCGAAAGAGTGAATGAGTGTATGATGTTAGGGTTACCGGTCATCGGAGGGTTAAGTGCCGAGTTCTCTAACGTAAAGAAAGCAGCCAAAATAGATTACGACAAGTTTGCCAGCACGTGTGCAGCGGTAATGATCCGCATCGGAATCTCGGAAGCTCTTGGCTCGGCGTGCTAATGACGGAGGAGGGTTCGCGAGAGAGGTGAGAGGGTTTCTTGAAGCAGCCGAAGACGAACTAAAGGGTGTGAGAGAAGAGCAAACAAGGGTGCTTGAGCTTGTAAAGGCTACAACTGAATACTATCACGCAGGGACTTCAAAGGATAGAGAAGCTCATCCTCTTCAACTATTTGTTATAATAAAAGATTTTCTCGACCTGGTTGATCAGGTCTGTCTCGGGATTTCTCGGGACCTCCAAAGGAGGAAGACAACAGCAAAGGTGAACATAGGCTCTCCACAATTAAGGACACAGGTAAAATTCCCCAACTTGCCTGATCATTTCATGTCAGATAAGTCCAAGGATACTTCTAGTGACGAATCGGATGACGATTTATGAAGTTTGCTTTATTTTCTTAATGTATATAAACCCGAAAATGAAAAGCATGATCCCAGAGAAAGGAAAAGTTGAGTGTTATTTTAATTTTTTTAATGTGACTTAAATCCTTGTAAACTTATATGCTTCAGTCAGTGAATACCTTCATTCTTCAGTTTTGCATATTTTACAGAATTTCAATTGTCATTGAAATACTCGATTCTTTCTGTTCTGTAAGAAAATAAAAGACATGGTGAGATCAAGTATTCAATTAAGAAACCACATTTGAGTCAATCATATGCCACAAGGATAGTACATAATCTAGGGAGACGCTCTTCTTCTGTTGCTTCTTGTTTTTTCATTCCTTTTTCTTCCATTCTATATTGTAAGACTTTTAATATGCTCTTTCTATTTGGGTAGATAGCACTGTAGATGAGAATGAATCATGGTTTTAGTTTTGTTTAGTATAACTGAAAGAGTGTGATTAGTGCTTGTGTGCTGAAGACCACTGTTCTCCATTTGGTCAAGACTTAGACGACCATAATAATGTGTACAGGTTGCTGCAACATCATTTTGGCCCTTTGATTCTCAATTGAGTCCTTGTAAAATGATTTAAAACTTTTTTTTAACCTCAAAACTCTATGTTTCTATGTCAAAACATCTTGATTATCAATAACACTAGCGTTAACAAGGTTCGGGATTTAATGAAAGGGTTGATTGTAATGTTTTTAATTATTTGAGAACTTGATTAGAAAAACTAAGACTTACAGGGACTCAATTGAGAATTATAATAGGAGGACCAAAACTGCATCACGTAAACTTTATTCAAGAGATCAACAAAAGCAAACTATATTAATAGAAGCTGAAGTTTGTTCATTCAGCCTTACAAATTTATTGATCGATAAAAGAGAGTACAAATGAAAAAAATCGAATCATAGATCAAACATTTGTATTTGGAATTGGTTTGGCAGTGATATTCTTCATTGCAAGTTGTTCCATAGTAGGATTGCAAACTCCAGTCCCATTGAAACAACGCAATGCAACAGTCTTGTACACATGCGAAGTTGGATGAAGCGAGTCAAAGAAGAAGGACTCGTTCCTGTTTGGGCAAGGCGCTAAGCCTATCACGCAAGTACCATTGGTTGTAACCGGGCAACAAGGGTTTATTGTATCTTTTATCCCTGCAACATTTTACAACATTTAGACTTGTATGAAGAAATAATTTCAGTACTACTAGAGTATTGTATGTTGACAATGTCAAGAAATTGGATAAAAAGGTAATTTACCATATTTATAAGGTTTTAGGAACATCTGATGTAGAGTATCATAGGTTTTGAAAAGAACAAATGTGGCTTTTGGATATCTTAAGTTCAATTCTTGAAGTTTTGTTGAAAGCTTCTGATTGAATATACGTACGATGGCGTTTGGACCTCTAGCGCAAGTCAAATTCTGCTTTTTAAACTGTGGCCAACACCCAAGTGGAGCAATGTCACTTACTACAAATTTTCTAGCTCCCAACTGATACAGTGTCTGCAGTGCACCAACAACAATGTTATTCATGATTCGAAAAAAAGTTGAGGAACCAAAACGAAAACATGAAATAAGGAAAAAAAGATGGGGATTTTACCTCTAAGTTGAATCCGAGTTGATCTATGAGACGTTTGGCGAAAGGTCTAGAATCCTTGGGACGTTGTTGTGGTTGCTTGAAATAGTCAAGAAGGTAATCTTCTCTGCCTATTCCAATAATGAAAATGGCATTGTTCAAGTAATCTTCTGTTATCAAACTTTGGTCTAGATATGTGTAAGTAGTTTCATTAAACAACTGGACTTGCTTGCTCATGCTCCACCTCCTATTCTGCATTCCAAATTAAACCGGCAAATTTAGTCATTAATTTAAACACCACACTAAAAAAAACCCACTAATCGAGAGAAAAAGACATCAGGACATGTTTGGATAAAAAATGATTGTAGAAATGAATAAAACTGAGAAAATTTACATAGAATAATTAAAGAAAAATAATATCTTCTTTCTTTATTCTATATATTTTCTCTTCTGTTTTTAAAAACTAATTATCATTATCTGAACATAATAGATTTTGGGTCGTTTAATATAAAAGGAATTGTTTAGATCTAAACTTTTTTTTTATAGAACAGTTCATATCTCAATCAGGTAAAAAAATTTGAAATCAAAAACTAATGTTGATTCTTACAAAATTTTCTACTCCTGTTGAGTCAAGAATTCCACAACGGCGGCATGCGTAGTTAAAACCATCAATCTCATATCTTGGCGTTATATAGAAGTAAGCGTAGGATGAAGGAGAAATTGGATATCCAAGCCAACGAGCTGCATTAGAATTACTAACTTAGTACAAATAAGTTGAAACGACTAAAACTAAAATTTTAAGAACTAAACTGACTCAATTAGACTTCACGTGCACATAACGTATTTTATTAAAAAGATAAAAAAAAGATAACTTCATGCATTATGAAGGAATACATATGGTTGATAAGGGAGGAAGATAACAAACCGAAGTAATCACTATTGGTAATGCCATTCGTAAGCCGATCAGATGCATTAAACCAAAGATCAATACCATAAGGCCAAGTGTCTGCAATGGTTAAACCAGCAGGCTCGTTGCCTGGAGAAAGTACTGAGTCTCCAAACACATATATAGCTGTAGCCAGCTTATTTGCTGAAGCTCCTAAAAATGAGCTAAATAAAAGACAAACCAAAACATTATACACTGAGATTTTCTCCATTCTTTTTGTTTTTGTTTGTGATGAAAATTAAGTGTCTTGGATTTTCAATTTATAGGGACAAAAGGAGTTGATGGTGTTGGTTCGAAAAACCAGAATTGGATAAAAAATAGCAAATGGAACAAATTTTTTTTGGGTGTTTTTACTATACACCATTTTTCATAGTGTCTAAGTAAAAAAATAGACAAATGACCATTGAAACCACGCCATTATTCTTAACTACCACCATTTGTTTGTATAGTTTTTTTTTCAACAGCGATTAATGTGGGTTTACAGTCATTATTTTATTGTTTTTAGTTCCCAAAATAACTCCACAACGGTTAGTTTCACAACAATAATTTTTTTACGGGATCCATGTTCAATGTTGAGAACTTTTTTTCCAATACTGATATTGAGATTAATCTGACCGTAGAATATTACTAAACTTCCAGCCATCTTCATATTTTCACTTGTGCCCTTTCCCTTCGCCTTCAACCAAACCTATGGCGCGAAGATCAATCTCTCCTCCAACGCGAACGACCAATTTCTTCCTCGTCTAGGAGAAATCTGAGAAGCTTCGTCGTCGGTGCTCTCTCTGCCATGGTATGTTCATCCCCTTTTGCCAACCTTCTTCTCTCTTCCTTCTCTCCTTCGATTTCAACCCCATAATCTAGGGCATGCTTTTCAGTTCTAGCTTTAAAGAACTGAGCATGTGGTTGTGTCTAATTTTTTGTTTGTTTTTGGCCAGATTATTGCGTTTAAGAATGAGAACCTAGGGTTTCGTTTGTCACGATTTCGCGATTTCACGATTTTCAGATTTGTGCATCTCTCCTGTACTCTACACACTCTTCTCTGTTCTGAAGGATTTGAAATGGAGTCCCGATACGAGGAAAAGATTCAGGACCAAGTTCAGCCATGAATAGAAGGAGAATATTCAGGACCAAGTTTGTCTGAGTTGGGCTCCCGATTCGAGGCCTATACCGTACTCTGGTGGTATTAGATGATGTGTGGTCACTCTCAGATATTGAGCAGCTGATTTGCAAAGTTCCCGGTTGCAAAACCCTCGTGGCTTCACGATTCAGATTCCCAACCGGTCTCAATGTTCAATGCCACTTACGAAGTAGAACTGTTGAGTGAAAAGGAGGCAATGACTTTATTTTGCCGCTCCGCTTTCGGTCAAGACTCAGTCCCATTGACTGCTAACGAGAAGTTAGTAAAGCAGGTATCTCTTTCTCACTACAAAATGTGGAGTGAATTTCCAGATCTCAGTATAGCTGTCGTACTGTTTCTGCTGAGAGTTTAATAAAATGTATTGAATATGATTTCAGATTTCAGTGTAAAGGCCTGCCATTAGCTCTTAAAGTTATAGGAGCATCACTGAGGGATCAGATTGAAAGGTTCACGAGGTGACCCTATCTGTGATTCCCATGAAAACAAATAAATGTTTATTATTTGCTGATAAACATTTCACTCTGATCTCAGTATAGCATTGGTATTATAAGATTCTAACGATGAGATGTTAACTTGGTAATTTATTGGGATCTGGTTTTCAGTAGGTTGATTTCATGAGCTTTCGGGAGTAGGTTGTGTGAGTTTAAAATATTGGTTTTATGAGTGTTTGGTTTGTTGTATTCTGTTTTGGGTGATTTTAAAATGTATTCCTTGCTTCATTGGTTGTGTGATTTTAAAATGCTTGGTTTTATCTAAAAAATGAGTGATCATCATCTTTGCCCATAGGGAAGATGTTTGGGCCTCATCATTCATTTTAAATCAGAGGTCGATCTTGCCAGTGCAAGGCAATCTCATTTTCCAAATCTTGCCATGCGCTTGTGGATATGTTGTCATATGTACAAATGTACATAGCGAGTAGGATGTGAAGTGTTATCATCTCAGTTGACATGGGCATTAAGAGGATTTGTTGAATATGGACTTATCAGGTTTACTTTATGTTGCATTGCAAGCAAAAACTCTTATAGCAAAACTTACGGATGAAAAGAATAATGCTATTCAACAGTAGCTGGTGAGGCTTGGTTTTCATTTTTCTGAATTTTTTATCCTTTTTTGGTGGTGATGGCGGTCTAGATTGCATCCGATTCCTTTCCTTTCCAGTAGGAAGTCATTAATTATTATTGCTACAATAATATAGTCTCTGTCACTGTTAATGGAATTTTAAATTTCTTCGCCTGAGATTTGTCATCTTTATAATATCAACTGTTAAATTAATATAGTTTTTTTTTGTTAACTAAAACGTCCACTTTCGTTGATTTTGAAATCGCTTCCCATAAATTTGAATTAATATAACTTCTGTTTACTGAACATGTAAATAACCTCTGTTTACTGAACATGTAAATGTACCTCTTCACGCATTGCTCAGAAAACAGGAGATTTTCTTAGCTGTTTTTGTGTTGTGGATTTTGAAGGGAAAATGAAGAGGGGAGTGGTTGAAGCTGAAATGCCATCAAGATAGGTTCTTTATCATCTGGATTATGCATTATGCATGTGAGTATTCCACTTCTCAGTGGCAAAAAACATTTTCTTGCATAGGATCTGTGTGATAATACTTGAGCATTGTTGAGGTGGTCTTCCCCAACTTCAGTGTTATCTATCAACAATGTTCTTCAATTCTGCTTAGCGTGAAGTAGAGAACATGACTGATGATTGAAAAGTCGTAAGTCTTATGATTCTTCCTTCATATTATTAAGATTCTTAGTTATAGGAAATTCGAGAGGTGTCATGGGGACATCGATCATTCAATATGTAAATGTTTAGTCAAAAACACTTTATATATTAGCATTAGAACTTTTACATACTCCATATCGTCTTGTGCAACTCACAATATGATAGAATACGGAAAAAAATCGAATTATTTGATGATTGATTACTTTTCATAGCCTAAGGTTATAACAATCTTCAAGTGTGTGAAAATGATTAAATGTGTGAAAAGGGTTAAGTGCGTGAAAATGATTAACTGCATGAAAATAGTTAAGTGTAAAAATGGTTAAATATGTAAAAATGGTTAAGTATATAAAAAAGGCTAAGTATTAAGTATATGAAAATGGTTAAGTTACACTAAAACACGTGCATGAAAATGACAAAATGGAGAAAATTTTTAAGTTCATGAAAATATGGTTAAGTGACAAAACAAGTGCATAAAAATGGAAAAGGTTGAGAAAATTACAAGTGATTGAAAATTGTTAAGTGTATGTGATTAAAAATAGCCAAGTGTATGTGACTAAAAATAGTTAAGTGTATGTGAAAATGTCTAAGTGTATGAAAATATAGTTAAGTGGCAAAATCAGTACATAGAAATGGTAAATGGGGAGAAAATTAATGAAAATTACTAAGAGTATAAGGCTAAGTTATAAAAATGATTAAGTGTATGTGAAAATGCTAAGTGCATGAAAATATGTCTAATTGGCAAAACAAGTACATATAAATGGTGAGAAGATGATTAAATGAATGAAAATTACTAAATGTATGTGGTTAAGTTGTAAAAATGGTTAACTGTATATGAAAATGTCTAACTGTATGAAAATATGGTTAAGTGACAAAACAAGTATATAAAAATGGCAAAATGTGAGAAAATTACTTAGTGAATAAAAATTGCTAAGTGTATGAGAAAATAAAAATGAGAAGTATATGAAAATGTGTGATTGTGGCTTGTCACAAGGACATGGCGATTGTACCATGTCAGGTGAAATTTGTCAAGTATATTGAAATGACTAAGTGTGTGAAATTTACCAAGCATATGAAAATGATTAAGTGTTTGGAAATAGTTAAATGTGTGAAATTTGTCAAGTATATGAAATTTATAATTATATGAAAATGGTTAAACATGTGAAAATCACTCAGTATAATTGTTAAGTGTGTGAAAATGATTAAGTTGTAAAAATGAATCCATATACATTTTAGTTGAATCCTATTACATTTTAGTTGAACCTATGTAAAATTGAGAACATGACGATTAAGATCCAATCGCCACTCGCAGGCCCTAATTTCCATTTCAGTGGCGATTGGCCCGACATGGTCATGTTGGTATAATTGCTTGAGAAAATGCCGGTTTGTCCATGTCTTGGTGATGACTCAAATTTGTGATTGATTATGTTCACGTCAATGACCTAGTCAATTTTGATAACATGACAGTTTCTAAAAGCGACTAAGCGCACAACACATGTATTAAACTAGTTTGTGAAAACGACCAAGTACATAAAAATAATCAAGTATAGATCTCACTGTGAAATTTGATTGAACATATTAAATGACACTAATATAAATACATTATAGACCACACATTTCATCGAACACATTAATGACATATAAGTACACTACAAAGAGGGGAGAAAGAAGACCAAGTGCGTGAATATATCTAAGTCCATGATAAAATTACGATCTAGAATTTTACATGGTGAAAAATTGATGAGTGTGTGAAAATGACAAAGTAAATAGGTAGTGTATATTTGATTTTCAATTATCAAATCTATGGAAGAATCTGTCCATGGGGGTTATAAATTAAAACTAATTTGTTATCGTTCGAATTTTATGGGGCTATAATTTTAAAATAATCAGTACTGGTAACATCATTTGTTAGCCGATCAGATCAATTAAACCAAAGATCGATATCATAAGGCCAAGTGCCCGAAATGGTTAAACCAACAGGCTCGTTGCCTGAAGAATGTACCGAGTCTCCAAAACATATACAACTGTAGTCAGCTTATTTGCTAAGGCTCCTAAAAATGAGCTGAATAAGAGACATACCAAAACACTACACACCGAGATTTTCTCCATTCTTTTTGTTTTTTTTTGTGTGTGATGAAAACTAAGTGTCTTGGATTTCCAATTTATAGGACAAAGGAGCCGATGATGTTGGGTTCGGAAAAGTAGAATTTGGATAAAAAATAGAACATAATTTTTTTTCGGTGTTTTCGCCATACCACCATTTTTCATCTCTCTTAAGTAAAAATAGACAAATGGCCATTAAAATTAGAGGTGTCAATAAGTGTCAAGCCGTCGGCTGGTCCAGAGGGCCGACATGTGTAACAAGTGTGCCAAGCCAAGCCCAACATGGCAGTTACGTGCCGGTCCTAGCCCGACACACAACCTTGGGCTCGTAACGGGCCAAGGATTTTAAGCTAGGCCCAGCATGACACAACACATGAATGGATCATGTGAGCTCAGGAAGAGATGTCGGGCCTTCGGTCAACCAAGAGAGGTCGAGCCCTTCTTGATCATTCAAAATTCATTGCGTTCTTCTTTCGAGCTGATCGGCCACCTTCCAGCCACCCAACCAATCTTGTTGATCTTGACCTACAGAAAAGGGTGAATGAGGTAAGAGAAGCCCTCGTCCATCTTTCAGTGACCAGGAGAGACTCCAATACTGGTAGGTAAGGGCGAAGTCATCATAAGTGGTTGACTGGGCCTAGGAAAGAAAATCGGTCAGGGCCAGCGAGCTTTTAAGGTAAATTCATTATTTTTCGCTCATCTTTCATGCGTGCCAGTATGAATTGCATAAGTCATTAGTTCGTCTTAGAGAATGGAATTAGGAGTGAGATTTTCATCTTATTATAGGTCAGTCATCTGTTCAATCTGGAATTCCATCTCTTATTTGGTTTCTGGGACCAGTTTTTGTTCCTTTGTTAAAATCAAGGACCGGCTGGTTTTAAAATTAATTAAAAATAAGTTTGAACTACGAACAGTTCGTAGGTGGAATATTAATTATATTTTCAATTAATTTATTTAATCAAATTAAATAACTTAAAACTAAATAACGTGTGATTATGCATATACGACATCAAAACGAGAAGATAAGATTAGAAACAATGTTTTTCCTATGTACCAAAATAGTCAATTAGCTTTTAGTATGACATCATTCATCCATTTACTTTCAATTTTTTTATTTAGTCCTTCCGTTAAACTCACTCAATTTATCTATCCACATTGCTGATGTGGATGCCACGTGGGTGACACATGGAATCTATGTGTAATTTTAATTATGAACTTTTTAACTTTAATTTTTTTCATTTACTTTTTAACATTTTCGTAAATGTACCAAAATGGTCCATTAAATTTTAATATGATCACATTCATCCATTAACTTTTAATTTTGTTCTCATTTTAGTACTTATGTTAAACTCCGTCATTTTCTCCATACACATTGATGACATGGCATACACGTTAAAGGCACGTGGATGCCATATGTACTTTTACATATGATGAGTGGTGAAGATTACGTACGGTCCACTGCCAACCAATCATGGGATTGGTTGAAGTGGCCCCTGCTTGGAAGCTCTCTATAAATAGAGGTTTTCCCCCTCATTTTTCAAAATCTATAACTTCATTAGACTTGGAGAACTCTCTCCGAATTCCTTATCCCAAATGCATTTTGTCATTCACCTTTCATATCCAAACTTACACATTCCCAGGCTTTACTTATTGTTTGATATCAAATCACACCTGTAACTACACTCATGTGACATCATGGTCAAACCCCCTGATTTCCTGAACATTATTCAAGAAGTGAAAGATCTTAAGACGATTTCACTTGAAAAACTCATGAGATCATTAATGACTCATGAAATTGAGTATAGATTATGTAAAAGTAAGAAATCTATTATTCAAAACCAATTCATTGAGAGTAAAATTGAAGAAGAAGATGAAGATTAATCCACTTCACAAAGAAGTTTCAAAAGTTATTCACTAAGAAGGCACAAAGAAGAAATCTAAAGAATTGAAAGTTCGATTGAAAGCAAACATGAAGAGGCACATCTGTGAATAATGGCACACAAAGACAATGTTAGTAAGTCCAACCTTCATACAAATCTTGATTTTTGAGAAATCGCATGAATATTCTAGTAGTGTGTATACATTTAAAAAATTTAAAATTTTACTTTAAAAAAATACATACATTGAGGGAGGGGTTTTCTTTTTTAAACAAATGACGTGTTTAATTTTTTTTTTATGATTTCAAAGGAGGAGGAATATTGTTGATTGCAAATAAGGGAGAATTTTTATTTAGTATTAAATATTACAAAAGGGGAGAAATTTTAAAATTTTAACAATTTAATATTTTTGCTTTGAGGAAGTTTATAGTTAATATTTTTGTTTGCAATCAATTGTTTGTCATCATAGAAAATGGCAGATTGATGCCCCTAGTTAAGTTGTTATTTTATATGAAGGCAAATAATTATTGGACTAATGTTTTATTTAGTGTGTAGAAAAATTGTCAGCTGTAAATTAAATTACAATACAAGAAATTATGAAATATCGATCCGATGCTTCAAGAAAAATACTACACACCGAAAAAAGATCGGAGAAGCTATACAAACCCAATATGTCATAAGAAATCAACTAAGGGTCAAGACCGAGAAGAAAATCCGACCGGACGAGAAAAGGAGGTAAAATACATTGAATATGGCATATTTAGGGGCGAAATCAATCAATTCAGTGGGAAACCAGTCAGACCAATTGAAATTGGTTTGACCGGATGCTCCTCATTGGTGTACAAATTTATAATTAAAGAACGCATTCCTTAATTGTCAAACCGGTCTAGTCTGTAGGAGAAGTCGGTGCATCGGTTTGACCTAAAAGAAAATTCTCCTTGCTTTAGGGATCGATTCTCCAAACCGGTCTGACCAGCTTGCATAGTGATTTTAATCCTATAAATACTTCATACATTTCCAATCTCAACACACCTCTATACATTTCTCTACTCATCTCTGACGAAGTTCTATAGAGTTTTATACTTTTGAGAGGCTTGTATTTTGAGCATTGTTTTGATAAAAATATTTTAGAGAGAAGCTAGAGAATAGTGTGAGTGAAAAATTTGGAAATCTACTCTTTAAGAGAGTGAGTGAGTTTGTAAAAGATCAAAATCTCGACCGAGCTATATTGTCAAGTTCTAATTGGCACCATAAGTCAATAGGCTTTGTAAAGGTTCAATCTTTATCTTTAAGAAGATCACGTGGGAAGAATCTTCAAGGGGGTTACTTTGAGCGTGGACGCAGGAATAGGTTTTTCCAAACCATGTAAAAATATCGTGTGTCGAATCACTATCTTCCCTACTCTTTTATCTATGTGCATTTTACGATCATTATATTATTGCTTGATTGTTTATTTATACAAATTATTTTTTATTCCAAGTAATTTATTTTTTAAGTTTAAAATCTTTCTTTTTGATCATTTTTACTAAAAGCGTGCTATATCGATCCTACATATTTGTCATATATTTATCATTGTAACTATTTATTTAAAGTCCTGAGCTAACAATTTATGTTATATAGGAATCTGATTTGTATTTTTGTTTGTTGAATGAATTTTAACCTCTTGAAAGTAAAAAATCTAACCTCAACTTTATGAAAAGGATAAATTACACTCATGCACACATGTTTATATAGCAAAATTTACTTTGAAGCTCTGATTTCTAAACAAGTCACTAAGCATCCTAACATTTATAAAGTTGTACAACGTTGCACCCTTCATTCAAGTATGTCAGAATTCTCAATGGAAATTGTTACCACATGTATTTCACATGGTAACATTAAGGGTAAAATATCAAACCATGTCTTTCTCGATAAGGGGTGGCCAGGCGTCTTGTTAACCATGTCCCTCTCGATAAAGGGTGGCCAAGCGTCTTGTTTACTTACCAACGATCTCCTCTCCTGCTTGGGTAATTCGCAAAAATATACACTTCCATAAATTTTTTTAGAAAACATACTCAATCTTTAAAAATAAGAAATCTATATTCGGGCCCTCTAATTTTCCTATTAACTTTAATGGTGTTTTCAATGTCTTGCGATTTCTCTCTTTTTTCTTACATCTTCCAATACTAGTTCTTTCTTTTAAAACTTAATTTTGATGTTGAATTTATTAATGTTATAGCTACTTGAACTTTCAAGTTATCATATCTAACTTGAATTTTAGGACTCAAAAATATCAACAGTTACTTGAAAGGTTCAAGTTTTACAATATATCACTTGAACTCTTCAAGTGATTAAATTGAGCATGTTTGAAAATGCTACAATTACTTGTAAGTTGAAATAGTATGTTATAACTACTTGTATATTTCGAGTTATTACATTCTACTTGAGTTTCGCTATTAAAAAATGTCAACAATTACTAGAAGTAATCAAAATATATTGCTTAAACTTTTCAAGTAATTAATCATATGATAACTTGAACATCATTATTAGAAAATGTTAACAGTTACTTGAAAAATTCAAGTAGTTATAACATGCTACTTGAACCTTCAAATTTTCATATTGGACTTGTTATTCTCTATTGAAAATGTTAGTAATTACTTGAAAGATTTAAGTATTATGTTATACCTACTTGAACTATTCAAATTATCAATCCTATATCTAACTTGAGCTTTGTCACTAAATATTGTAACCAGTTACATGAAATGTTTAAGTAGTTAGAATATATTACACCCTTCAATTGATCATATTGGACTGGGTTGAAAATGTCAAGAGTTACTTGTGGGTTAAGTAGTATATTATAACTACTTGTACCATTCAAGTTATCACATTTAACTTGAGTTTCGCTATTGGAAAATGTCAAAAGTTACGAGAAGCATTAAAAATATACTACTTGAACATTTCAAGTAACCGATATGATAATTTGAAAACTTCAAGGCCTCGTTTGGCAGTCATGATAGTATTGGATAGTGTTGTACTAAATCTATCAAATTGTCCTATACTGTAGTATATTGGATTGAATAGTACAGTCCAATATTTGGTGTTATAGAGGTTAAAAAACTATACTACTTGTACATTGTTTCATAATAGTACTAGATTGTAAAATTTTCTTTCATCATTCCCGATACTACATATTATTTTACATTTTCGATCACAAACAAAAATATTTGATATTTTCAAGTAGACAGTGCATTTCATTATTATTATTTTTAAATATATAAAGAAAAATATTGAGAGAAGGTACTCCTCTGATGACTTTAATCAATGCAACATTGTCACCTACAACCTTGGCGTATGTGGTTGGTTGCGGGGCATCCAAAGAAATCTAGGACTCTATTGAGAGAAGGTACTCCTCTGTCTCACGTACCAACATCGTTCAACTCAAGACTGACTTACAAACTATGACAAAGAAGGCCACCAAGAACATTGATTCTTACATTCAAAGAATCAAATAGGTAAAAGATAAGCTTTCTACTATGTTTGTTAATATTGAGGATGAAGATATGCTGATTTAAACAATTAATGAGCTGCCTAATGAGTATAACACTGCTAGAACCTCAATTAGAACTTGAGCTGAGCCCCTAAGTCTTGAAGAACTCCATGTTCTTCTTAAAATAGAAGAACTGTATCTTGAATCACAGCACAAGTTGCAGGATAATCTTTTCCAAAACACAGTTTTTGTTGCTGCATTTAGCAATTTCAGAGGCTCAAATGGGGAAAGAGGATTCAAGAATAATTTTTGAGGAAACAAGAATGGTTATGTCAGATCAAACTCTGGTAGAGGTAGAGCACAAGGTTTGAACTCCAACACTTCTTCACCTTCGATCTTGGAAGCACCACCAAATCAAAATCCTGGTACCTATAAGAACAACTCTAACTTCAGTCAAGATGGACGTGTCAGTACACAGTATATCAAGATTCAATGTCAAATATGTCAAAGAATGGGCCATAGTGTCATAGAATGTTTTCATAGAGAAAACTTCTCTTACAAAGGAAGAAGCCCTTCCTTTAATTTGTCTACCATGCTGCAAAGAATCAAGGTGCCGACATCAATGATCCTCAGGTATCGCTCACTAACACTAGGTGCAACACCCATTTCATCCATGACTTGACCAACATACTCAAAAAATATGAGTACAATGGTGAAGAAGGTGTATCTATAGGCAATGGCCAATCTCTCCCTATTACTCACACATGTTCAAGCACGATTCATACTAAGACTAAGTCTTTTCCTTTGTCTCAAGTTTTTTGTGCTCCTCAACTCTCCTCTAATCTTCTTTATGTTCACAAGTTCTATTTAGATAATGATTGCTACTTTTATTTTGATGTTTTTCTCTTTTTTATTCAAGACAAGCAAACAAGAGAAATTCTTCAAAAAAGGCCATGTGTTAATGGCTTTTATAAAATAGTGCAGTGTGTCTTCCTTAGCTATGCCATGGAACAGAAAGGATATCTTTGCTTTGATAAGGTAAACAACTGAATTTATATTTCTAGACATGTTATATTATATAAAGGTATATTTCCTTTTGCCTTATCTGCTAGTTCGACTGTCAATTCTTATGGATCTGGCTCTGTTGCTACTATTGCGAATCATGATTCTGTTCTACCTTTTTTTAGTATTATTAAGTCTTCAATTCCTTGTACTGTTTCTTCTAGATCTGATGATCATTCTGTGCCTGCTTAATCTACTGTTCTGCCAGGTGATATGCATTCTGATATAACTTATGTTGTTTCTGATACTAGTCATACTTACCTCCCTCATATTGAGCATCATGATGTTACTACTACCGAGCATGTTGTTTTAGACACTATTAATGAGCATATTGAGCATTTTGGATTGCATACTGTATCTATTAATGATACTGCTCTATTAATGATACTGCTCTATTAATGATACTGCTATCAGTGAATCTGCTGGTTTACTTTCCTGTTTAGATTCTAACTCATTTCCTGATATTTCCAATGCCTTAGCTATTGAATTGCCTATCACCAAACCTACTCCTTCCTCCATTAGACAGCCCGTTCAGTCCACACACCCAACGTAGACGAAATCCAAGTCTGCTATCTCCAAAAAGAAAGCTTTTGCTTCATCTGGTCATGTTTCTTCACCAATCTATACTGAACCTTCCTGTTTCACCTCAGCCCCTAAAAATCTATCTTGGGTTCATGCTATGCAAACAAAATATGCTGCTCTCCTCTCCCTAAACACTTGGACTCTAGTTCCCTTACCTCCCCATAAAAATCTTGTAGGATGTAAGTGGGTCTATCAGTTGAAATACAACCCTAATGGTTCAATTGCTAGACATAAGGCCAGATTTGTGGCTAAGGGGTAACACCAACAACCTGAGCTAGACTATAGAGAAACATTTAGCCTTGTGGTTAAGAAACCTACTATCAGAATACTTCTTTCATTAGCTGCTACATTTAATTGGCCTTTGAGACAATTGAATGTTATAAATACTTTCTTGCATGGTTCTCTTTCTGAGGAAGTCAATATGACTCAATCACCTAGGTTTGTTTATAAATCTAATCCTCATTATGTTTTTAAGTTACATAAATCATTGTATGGCCATAAACAAGCCACTAGGGCTTGGTTTGACAGATTCACTACATTACTTTCTTCTATTGGTATCATTAGGTCTCAAGCTGACACTTCCTTATTTGTTCAGACTGCTTTCACCTCTCTTACTTACATTTTTCTTTATGTGGATGATATAATTATTAGTGACACTAGTACTACTTATATGGATATGTGTGACTTAGGTGATCTAAAATATTTTCTTGGTCTTGAAATCAGTAGGAATTCTATTGGAATCTTTGTGAACCAACATAAATATACTAGAGATCTTTTGTTAAAAGCTGGTATGATTGAGGCTAAGTCATGTCCTTCTCCTTGTTCTTCAAAGTGTCCCTTATATGGACATGTAGGATCTTCCTTTACTAATGTCACTCTTTATAGAAGCCTTGTAGGCTCTTTACAATGCTTAACTTTTACTAGACCAGACATATGTTTTGCTATTAATAGGGTGTGTCAATTCATGCATTCACCAACAGCTGCTCATTATGCTATAGTTAAAAGGATATTAATGTGTGTTCTAATTGTTGGAATTATGTCTATAAAGTAGAGTGTAATAATTATTTATGAGTTTTTAGTTATCTCCTAGACATTTTGTATTACTGAATTTTATGAATGAATGAAAGATTTCTATTAATTATAGTGTATTTATAATTTACTCAAGTCCTGGAACTATTGTCAACGTGAGAAGAGTAAAAACAGATGGGTCTTTCAGACAAACTCTTCTGAAATAGTTCAAAACGTTATTCGTGGTCTTAGGATCGATTGCACAATCGAGTCTGATTATGAAATTGGTTGAAATATGACGTTTGGTTGAACCAAAAGATGTCGGTCTTGGGGCATGAGAGTGGAGACTCTGACGATTGACCTAGACATGTTGTGGAATATGTTGAATAGACCAATAACAAATTAGTTCAGACCAAAACCATTTATCGAGCTCTAAGTTTAATTGTTACACCTTAATGTTATTTTCATAATTATCTAAATCTTGAGGTGAATACTGCTGAGATCAGTTGGTTTTAAAACTAATTAAAACAAGTCTGAACCACGAACGGTTCATGGGCAGAATATCAATTTTTTTTCCAATTAAGTTATTTAATCAAATTAAATAACTTAAAACCAAACAATGTGCGATTATGCATATACGACAATAAATGAGAATATAAGGTTAGAAACAATTTTTTCACATATACCTTGTATCAGATAATTTTCGAACTTGTAGAATTCTTTCGAGCGTTCTTCATGTTCTTCAAGCTTTAAGATCTGAATCACGCACTTGAACTCCAAGAACGATTTGCAAATTTCATCCAACAAAAATCACCTGTTAATTTCATAAATATATCTCACGAGAATTTTGTGTAGGAATTTGAGTGTGGGCTCTCAAAATGATTGAAGAAGAAAAAAAAATCTTTAATATAATTTTTGGCAGCAACAATGAGGGAGAGGAAAACGTTTTTCTCCTTTTGCTTTTTAACAAGCAATTGTATTTTATCCAAAATCTATCTGCAATCAGATTGCTATTAGATATTGATAAAATATAATTTTTAATATTTACACATATACTCATATATTTTTAATTTTTTAAAAATTCACTACATATATTCATAATTGCTGAAAATTACAATATTCTCTAGAGTTTGTGTTGTATCAAGATTCATCAATCCAATTGATAAATTAATTTATCATTATCAATTAATTAATTAATTTATTTTTTATTTACTAATTATTCAATAATTAGAAAATAAAAAACTTAATTTTAATATATATAATCACATTTAACTAATCAAGTAATGTCACCCATCACATATAAGTGTAAGAAATATATCTTGGCACCAATGCACATTTTGATCCAATTTACTTTGTTTCTCTATTCCTGTTCTCATGAGCTATTTTTAAAACTGAATGGACATATAAATAAAGCTAAGGATTCACTATAGGTTCGATGGCTAATCAACTCTCGATTCATACATGCTATGTTTTCTGTTGATGTAAATAAACCATTTTAATTTCAGGGTCCAAAGAATATTTTAACATAATATTCATCGTGAATATCAGTAATAAGACTGAATATTAAATTACCATTTTATCCATCATGTTATTATTTCCTTAACTCGTTTATTGACGATGAATAAGAAAAACATAATAGTGAATTGTCTCGTAGAATTCATAAGTTTTAATCAAAGACTCAATTCATTGAGTACCTTGCCAGCTTAACTTATTCACACACAATCATCAATAAAGTATAAGGTGATATTGTTACTTTTGCAATCGAACAATAAATTTCTATATATGTGAATCGCGTAACTCCAACTTAATTGAATTACAATCTCAACAATCGAGGTATTATCCGCCAATTCTAACTTACTCATTTGACATATCAAAGATTGAAACTAACTAAGGCAAGCTACGTAATCAACTCAGGATTAAAGTAATTATGAAAATACCTTTAAGATGTAACATCTAGATTTAAAGCTTGGTAAACGGTTTTGGACTCTAAACTAATTTGTTATCGGTCTATTCAACTTGTTCATAACATGTCTAGGTTAACCATTTGAATCTCTACTCACATTCCCCAAGACTGGCATCCATCGGTGTAACCTAACAGTCGTAATCAGATTCGATTGTCTAGTCGACTCTAAGACTGTGAATATCGTTATGAACTTTTTCAAAGTAGTTCGTCTGGAGACGCCTCTCTCTTCACTCTTCATTTGTTGATGAAATTTATAGGACATGAGTAATTTATAAACACACTTTAATAAAACTTTCAATTTATTCATCAAAATTTAATAATACTAATATCTGATAAATAACTAAATACAAATAAGTAGTTATTAAACGCTACTTTATGGACATATTCCAACAATCTCCCACTTCGACTAAAGTAGGCGTGTACAATCTTTTATCCCCAAGCCCTCTAGATGACCATAAAAAACTTTACTGCTTAAATTCTTCGAGAATGGATCTGCCAAGTTGTTGACTGTCGAAATATGCGTAACCATACTGTCTCCATGCTAAAAAATTTCTCTAATAAGGTGATATTCACGTTCTATGTGTTTGGATCTCTTATGGCTTATAGGTTCCTTAAAATCTGCTACAGTCCCACTGTTATCACAATAAAGTGTCATGGGCTTGTCATCATCTGAACAACCTCCAAAGTCTTCAAGAACTTCCTAAGCCATACAACCTCATTTTGTAGCTTTACAAGCTGCCACATATTCAACTTCCATGGTAGAATCAGTAATGCAATATTGCTTGATACTTCTCCATACTATTGCTCCACCGTTCAGGATGAACACCGATCCTGAAGTGGACCTCCTAGAATCCTTATCTGCTTGGAAATTGGAATCAGTATACCCTGTCATATTCAGGTCAATACCTGAATATACAAGCATATGTAGTTCCTTGTTCTCCTTAGATACTGAAGGATATGCTTGACGATATTCCAATGCTCAAGGATTAGATTGGAAACGACTCACCATGACCACAACATAGAAAATGTCTGGCCTAGTGCAAAACATTACATACATGAGACTTCGTACGACTGAGGCATATGGAGTATTTCTCATGTTTTCCTCTTCTTGAGGAGTCTTGGGAGGCTGCTCCTTCGAGTGGGTGACTCCATGTCTAAAAGAAAGAAATCATTTCTTGGAGTTTTGTATACTGAAGTGATCCAACACCTTATCAATATAAGATGCTTGAGATAGTGTTAATTGTCTGTTTTTCCTATCTTGAAAGATCTGAATACCTAAGACAAATGTAGCTTTTCTAAGGTCTCCATATCAAATTACTTTGCAAGCCAAATCTTGACATTAAATAATTTTTCTACACCATTCCTAATGAGCAGAATATCATCTAAGTACAGGACTAGAAAAACCACATTCTTTTTGTGTATCAGCTTATACACACAGGGCTCGTCCACTAACTATTCAAAATGATAGTTTTTAGTAGTTTCGTTGAATCTAATATTCCATTATCGTGATGCTTGATTAAGTCCATAAATGGACTTATGTAGTTCGTAGACTTTACACTCTTGGCCTTTGTCCATGAACCCGTCTGGTTGAGTCATATAAATGCGCTCATAAAGATTGTCATTCAGAAAGGCAGCCTTGACCGTCCATTCGCCAGATTTCATAATCAAAGGCAGCAATAATGGATAAAAGGATTCGGATGGATTTAAGCATGGCCACCGGCTAGAAGGTATCCTCATAGTATATACCTTCATTTTAGGTGTAGCCCTTGGCTACCAGCCTAGCTTTGAATATCTCGACATTTCCATACGGACCTCTTTTCTTCTTATATATCCATTTGCAACCTATGGGATTTACCCCTTTAGGAAGATCTACAATCTTCCAGACTCCGTTCAAGTCATCGAATGTATTTCAACGTTCATGGCTTCTTGTCATAAGTTTGCTTCAGGACCTGCCATGGCCTCTGAGTAGGAGACAGGTTCATCAAGGTCCTTATTTGTGACAACTGTCAAAGCTTTCCCATAGGACATATTCCTCTCAAGTTGTCTCACAACCCTCCCACTACGTCGAGGCTCCATAGGATCTGGCTCCTATCATGGTTCTTCCATTATTAAATGAGAAACAATTTTTGATTGGGGAGTCGGTGTCCTCCCACTTAATAATTCCTCTAGCACAACTGTGCTTCTCAGATGTACACTTTTCATGTAATCCTCTTCAGGAAAATGAGCATCCATGCTAACGAATATTTTCTGGTCATTCGTATTGTAGAAGATGCACCCTTTTTTTCCTTTAGGATATCCTACGAACATTCATAATTTTGAATGACTGGCCAACTTGCATGTCTTCAGTTTTAGAACATGTGCTAGGCACCCCATATTTAAATCGTTAATAGATAACTTTCATCCATACCATATTTCATATGGTGTACCAGACACCGTCTTTGATAGAACTTGATTCAGAATATATGCCGTTGTTTCCAAGGCATATTCCTAGAAGGAATATGTGAGGGATGAATAACTCATCATAGATCTAACCATATCCATCAGAGTTCGATTCCTTCTCTCTGACACACCATTTTGCTGTGGCGTACCAGGTGCTCTAAGCTGAGAAAGAATACATTCTTCCTTAAGAAAGTCTTTGAACTCTCTTAGCAAGTACTCTCAACCACGATCGGATCGTAGTGTTTTGACTTATTTTTCTAATTGTTTTTCAACTAAGGCCTTATACTCTTTGTACTTTTTAAAGGTTTCAAACTTTTCACGAATTAAATAAACATTACCAAAATGTGAGTAGTCATTAGTGAATGTTACAAAATATTCATAACCTCCTATTACTTGAATATTCAATGGCTGACACACATCACTATGTATGAGTTCAAGGCATTGAGTGGCTCTTTCACCTTTTACTAAAAATATCTCTCGGTCGTACCCTCAATAAAGGATTCGCATGTGGGTAGTGATCTCACATTTCAAGTTTGTAAATGACCATTCTTCATAAGTCTTTTGATCATGTCTAGGCTAATATACCCAAGGTGTAAGTGCCACAAATAGGTTAGATCGGTTGAGTCATACTTCAACCTTTTACTCTCCCTTTATGAATCAGTATTCACTTCAATGTCACATATCATTAGAACTATTGGTTTTATGTGAAATAGTTTATTAAACATGCATGCGACATTAATTAAGAATTCATTTCTTAAAATACCAATATCTTTATCAATGAATTTAAGATCAAATCCTTGTACAATTAATGCACGAATAGAAATAAGAATCTTCCCAAAAACTGAGATATAATAAACATCACTAAAATAATAAAATGTTTCTCAAAGCATAATTTAAAAGTTCCCACTGATACGGCCGATACTAGTGCTCCATTACTCCAGTGAAAGTTGTACTCTCCCTCGTCAAGCCTTCTGACTTCTCTAAACCCCTGCAAGGAGCAACATATATAGTCAACAGCTACAAAGTCTACAATTCAAGAAAAAGTAAAGTAAATAACATAACAAGTCTCAGTAAGCATATTACTATACCATTAGATCCCAAACCTTTGAGATGCTCTGGACAGTTCCACAGTGATGACACTTGTCTTTTGACTTGTCTACTCTCCCAGTGCTCTTGCCTTTGTCAACTCTTTGCTTCTGCTTCTTCGCTTTCCTTGGACCTTTTCTCTGTTTCTTCTCAAAGCCAGACGTGGAAGGCTTTTTTTTTCCAGTAAAGTTAGCCTCTCCAGACTTCCTCTTTCCCTTTAGAAACAGAGTCTCAGCAGCTTGCAGCTCCTTCATGAGCTTAGAAAGTGAGTACTTCTGCTTATTCATCGAATAATTAAGTTTGAAGTTCTGAAAGGTACTCAACAAAGTCTCTAGGATCATGTCCACATGAGTCTCACCATCAACCTCAGCACCCATGATCTCCATCTCATTCAGATAACTTATGATTAACATCATATGTTATCTGACAGGGGTTCCAGGTTCCATCTTGCAGTTCATGAAGTTGCATACATCTTTCTATCTAGCTTGACGACCTTGATCTCTAAACATTTTAGTGATGTTCAACATCATATCAGTGACGGTCTAAAGTTTTAATGTTGTTGTTGCAACACATTGTTCATAGATGCCAAGATGTAACATCTGGCGATCACATCAGATCGCAGCCAAAAAGCATAAGCATCATTTTCCTCCTTAGTCGATTCAGCAATAGGCTCAAGGGGACAAGGGTAGTGAACACAAACTTTTTCTTTTCTACCATCAGCACAATATCAATATTTTATTTCCAATCCACATAATTTTCACCAGTAAATGTGTTCGCGTTAAGAAATGCTAAGAGATGGGATATCGATATGATTACTGAAAAGAATAAATAAAGTGGTATAAATAAATGCTCAATCGTTTAGTAAAGTATGATGCATGATGCAACTACTTAAATATTTAAAAATCCATCAAACATATTTCCTCCGTGATGTTACGATAAAAAATGATAGCTTGTCTCATCAAGGGATGAAGTCCAAACTATCTCCTATCACATCGAGACTCTTCTCATTTGGTTAACGTTCAAATGTCTCGACATCTAGCTAAAAAAATCATCAATGGTTTTGGTCACATTGTTCCCATTGACTAGCCACTAAGTGGGGATTCTAATGTGCTTCAGTCTAGTGTTTAACCAATGCATCGACTCATACAAGTTGCTATGGACTAACAGTCCGTCTATGGGATGACCCTGCTATACCGCTTCCTTTAGAATTATTAGCTTCTCAAGAAACTCGATGACTCAAGTGACACGACTCCAAAATCATAACCATTATAAATTTCGCATTGTAATGAAATTTATAAACCCTTTATTTAATTTTAAATCCCAAATTAAAATCATAACCATTATAAATTTCGCATTGTAATTAAATTATAACATCTATAATTAATCTACAATGATGCATGTATATGCTACATGTCAATTTGATATTGGCATATCTCTAGTTCTATATGGTATGTTATATGATGATGCGCAATTAAAATTAAATCATACATTTAAAATTAACCTCTCTATTAACTCATTTCTAATTACAACCCAAAAAGAATAATAAATTATAAATTAATTTACAAATCTTCATGGTGTCTATAATTGTCTATTTTTCTTTCACGTTGTCCAACCACTTTGTATTTCTCTACAAAAGTCCATTCCCATTTTAAAATCAAATTTAAAATTTAAAATTTAAATTTCACAATTCAAATTTCAAATTTCAAATTTTAATTAAAACCCTTTAATTAAGAAAAACTATTTTTCTAATTAAATAATCTCATTAATTATCCTTTTTAAAACAAAATAAAAGATAAAAAGATAACATTGATAATTTTATTTTGAACTAAAAATTGAAAAGATAAAAAGATAATTATCTTTTATCCGTTTAAAATTTAAAACTCAAAATTCAAAATTTTAAAGATAAAAAAATAGGATAAGGATTATCGCAAAATATTACAGGGTTTCCTAAACCCTAACTGTTATCGCCTACACAAATCATAGTCAACATGCAAGGAACGAGAGCGGGCAACGGCGACGATGGGCACTAGAATAGTACCGCAGCCGTTAGAATGGTAACTACGACGCGAATAGTAACTCCGGCTCAAACAGTAACTTCAGTAGAACTGCATTTCCAGTATGAATAGTATTCACTGTGAACAGTAATTCCGGTTGAACAGTGCGTTTCCGGTGACTTCACGATGGCTATTCGGTGACTTCTAGGTGGCGGTTCGAGCGATTTCGGCGACGGTATCGAAGCGACGATGATTTTACATCAAATTTATAAAATTACAACTTTTACAATATAATAAATTACATAAAATCTTATGCCTCAAATCTGGCGTACATCAATTATAAATTGAAATAAAAACGTCGAGAGCCAATAGTTAGGAATCCAAACACATAACACATTCAAAACAGTTTTGAATCTACCAAACAAAATCATATGCCAATATCCACAAAATTCACGATACGTTCTTTTCAAATATTAATATGCATAATCAAGAACCTAATGCTTTTAAAACCAACCGATGTTATTTAATTTTAAATCCCAATTTAAAATCATAACCATTAGAAATTTCGCATTGTAATTAAATTATAACATCTATAATTAATCTACAATGATACATGTATATGCTACATGTCAATTTGATATTGGCATATCTCTAGTTCTATATGGCATGTTATATGATGATGCGCAATTAAAATTAAATCATACATTTAAAATTAACCTCTCTATTAACTCATTTCTAATTACAACCCAAAAAGAATAATAAATTACAAATTAATTTACAAATCTTCATTGTGTCTATAATTGTCTATTTTTCTTTCAGGTTGTCCAACCACTTTGTATTTCTTTACAAAAGTCCATTCCCATTTTAAAATCAAATTTAAAATTTAAAATATAAATTTCACAATTCAAATTTCAAATTTCAAATTTTAATTAAAACCCTTTAATTAAGGAAAACTATTTTTCTAATTAAATAATCTCATTATTTATCCTTTTTAAAACAAAATAAAAGATAAAAAGATAACATTGATAATTTTATTTTGCACTAAAAATTGAAAAGATAAAAAGATAATTATCTTTTATCCGTTTAAAATTTAAAACTCAAAATTCAAAATTTTAAAGATAAAAAAATAGGATAAGGATTATCGCGAAACATTACAGGGTTTCCTAAACCCTAACTGTTATCGCCTACACAAATCATAGTCAACATGCAGGGAACGAGAGCGGGCAAAGGCGACGATGGGCACTAGAATAGTACCGCAGCTGTTAGTATGGTAACTACGACGCGAACAGTAACTCCGGCTCGAACAGTAACTTCAGTAGAACTGCATTTCCAGTATGAATAGTATTTCACTGTGAACAGTAATTCCACGTGAACAGTGCATTTCTGGTGACTTCACGATGGCTATTCGGTGACTTCTAGGTGGCGGTTCGAGCGATTTCGGCGACGGTATCGAAGCGACGATGATTTTACATCAAATTTATAAAATTACAACTTTTACAACATAATAAATTACATAAAATCTTATGCCTCAAATCTGACGTACATCAATTATAAATTGAAATAAAAACGTCGAGAGCCAATAGTTAGGAATCCAAACACATAACACATTCAAAACAGTTTTGAATCTACCAAACAAAATCATATGCCAATATCCACAAAATTCACGATACGTTCTTTTCAAATATTAATATGCATAATCAAGAACCTAATGCTTTGATACCAATTGTTGAGATCGGTTGGTTTTAAAATTAATTAAAAATAAGTTTGAACCACGAACGGTTTGTGGGCGGAGTATCAAAAAAATTTCCAATTAACTTATTTCATCAAATTAAACAACTTAAAACTAAACAACGTGTGATTATGCATATACAACATTAAACGGGAATATAAAGTTAGATACAATTTTTTCACCTATACCTTGTATTGGAGAATTTTTGAACTGACAGAATTCTTTCAAGCGTTCATCGTGTTCCTCGAGATTCAGGATTCGAATCATGTATTTGAACTCCAAGAGCGATTTATAAATTCCGTCCACCAATAACAACCCGTTAATTTCATAAACATATCTCACGAGAATTTTTTGTAGGAATTTGAGTGTGGGATCTCAAAACAATCGAAGAAGAAAAATCAAAATTTGTTTCGTTCAATATAACTTTTGGCGGCAACAGGGAGGGAGAGGAAAACGTTTTTCTCCTTTTGCCTTTTTAACAAGCAACTGTATCTTATCCAAAATCTATCTGCAATCAAATTACTATTAGATATTGATAAAATGAAATCATTTATATATATATATATATATATACACACACATATATTTTTAAATTTCCAAAAACTCACCCCATAGATTCATATTGTTAAAAATTACTATATTCTCTAGAGTTTGAGTTGTATCGAGATTAATCAATCCACTTGCTAAATTAATTGATCATTATCAATTAATTAAATAATTTATTTTATTTACTAATTATCTTATAATTAGAAAATAATAAACTAATTAATTTTAATACTTATAATCACATTTAACTAATTAAGTGACATCACATCACATATATGTGTAGGAAATATGCATTAGCACCGAAACACATTTTGATCCAATTTACTTCGTTTCTCTATTCCTATTCTCATGAGCTATTTCTAAAACCGAATGGACCTACATGAACAAAACTAAGGATCCAAATACCCGACAAATTTATCTCCATAAATGCCCGACTTATTTAATCTTGACATCTCACGAATCCATTATAGGTTCGATGTCTAATCAACTCTCGATTCATGCGCTCTACGTTTTCTGTCAGTGTAAATAAACCCTTTTATTTTCAGGTCCACAGAATATTTTAACATAATACTCATCATGAATATCAGTAAGAAGAATGAATATAAAATCACCATTTTACCCCTCTTGTTATTATTTCCTTAACTCCTTTTATTGACTGTGAATAAGAAATACATAATAGTAAATTATCTCGTAGAATTCACAAGTCTTAATCAATGACTCAATTTATCGAATACCTAGCAAGCTTAATTTATTCGCACACTCATTAATAAAGTATAAAGTTATATTATTGTTTTCATAATCGAACCATGAATTTTCATATCTGTGAATCATGCAATCCCAACTTAATTGAATTACAATCCCAACAGCCGAGGTATTGCCTGCCAATTCGAACTCCCTCATTTGACATATCAAATATTGTAACTAACTAAGTCAAGCTACGTATTCACCTCAGGATTAATGTAATTACAAAAATATCCTTAAGGTGTAGAAATTAGATTTAGAGCTTGGTAAACGATTTTGGGCTCTAAACTAATTTGTTATCGGTCTATTCAATATGTTCATAACATGTCTAGGTTAACCATTTGAGTCTCCACTCCCATGTCCCAAGACTGGCATGCATCGGTTCAATCTAACAGTCTTAATCAGATTCGATTGCCTAGTCGATCCTAGGACTGCGAATATCGTTCTAAACTTTTTCCAACGAGTTCGTCTGGAGACACACTGTCTCACTCTTCGTTCGTTGATAAAAGTTCCAATACTTGAGTAATTTATAAACACACTTTACTAAAACTTTTAATTTATTCGTAAGAATTCAATAATATTAATGTCTGAGAAAGAACTAAATACAAATAAATAGTTATTACACGCTATTTTATGGACATATTCCAACAAATACGAAGTACGACTTAGTTACTTGCGGTCTTTGATACGCCTAAGGACTAATTTCGAATTGTCAGACAATACTTCGACTGTTGGAATCGTGATCCAACTATGATGGAGTTGCGTGATTCACAGGTATGGAATTTTATGGTTAGATTTCATCTGCAACATATCACCTTATGATTTATTGATGGGTGTGTGAATAAATAAACCAGGCCTGGTACTCGATGACATGAGTAATTGAATAAGACATTGTGAACTGTACGAGACACTTCACTGATATGTCTTTCTTATTCACTAATTAGTAAATGAGTTAAGAAAATAATAACTAGAGAAGTAAAATGATAATTTTACATCATGCCCTTGTTACTGATATTCACGAATGGTAATGTATTAAAATATTCTATGGACCGTGAAATAAAAGAGTTTATCTGTACCAACAGAAAATGTAGCGCGCATGAATCTAGAGTTGATTCTGCATCAGACTTATAATGGAGTCGTACAATGTCAGTATTAAATACGTCAGGAATTTGTGAAGATAATTTCGCTAAGTATTTGAATCCTATAGCTTTATTCATGTGGATCCATTCGGTTTCAGGAATAGCTCATGGGGACATGAATAGAAAAACAACATTAGTTGGACCAAAACGTGTTTTGGACCAATGTGTATTTCCCGAATCCGTTTGTGGTGGGTGTTGTCACTTACTTAGTGAAGAGCATGTAATTAATGTACAAATTAATTGATTTATTATTTTCTAATTAGTAAATAAAGTAAGTTAATTAATTAATTAATGGAGATCAATTTAATTTATCAATTGAGATTGATGAATTTGGTCACATCATTAACTCTAAGAAAATATGCAAAATTTTGGCAATTGTAAAGTATGGGGGTGAATTTTCGGTAATTTGACATATAGGAGTATATGTGAAAATTCATGTTGATGGTTCAATTTAAAGGCACAAGACCAAGCTTGTTGCCAAAGGAATTCACCAAACTCCAAGGTTGGACTTCACTGAGACATTCAGTCCTATAATAAAAAATTTTACTCTAAAGGTTGTTTTGACCATTGCTCTCACAAAAAAATGACAGGTTAGATAGTTGGATGTCAACAATGCATTCTTGAATGACAACATCTTAGAAACTGTGTATATCGCCCAACCTAAGAGCTTAATTGATTGGGCATTTTCTAACCATGTTTGTTATCTTCATAAGGCTCTTTATGGTCTGAAGCAAGCCCCTAGGGCATGGTATTACAAGCTCAATAGTACTTCACTTCATAAAGGGATCTTGGTAGCAAAACAAGATCACTCCCTCTTCATTTTGCAGCAAGGAAATAGGATTACGTATCTTCTTGTATATGTTGATTACATCCTCATCACTAGAAGTGACTCACAATATATATCCACTCTCATTTCTAAGCTCAATTCCACATTCTCTCTCAAAGATCTTGGTTGTTTACATCACTTCCTTGGCATTGAGGCTACATACACAGAAAATGGGCCTTTTGTGTCTTAGAGTAAATACATCTTTGACTGGCTATAAAATTTTCACATGTCTGATGCTAAGCCTTACACTAAACTTGCTTCCAACTTTGTTAAGCTCAATAAAAAAGGAGGTGAGCTTCTGTTTGATGCTACTTTTTTCAGGAGTTTGATAGGTGGTCTTCAATACCTCACTATCACTAGGCCTAGCATTTCTTTCATTGTAAATAGACTTTGTTAGTACTTACACTTCCCTACAAGCCTTCACTGGCAGGCTTGTAAGCGTTTGTTCAGATATCTAAAAGGCACAACTAAGGAAGGTCTTCTTCTTCATCATGCTCCATCCTTCTCTCTAGTGTACTTCTCTGATGTAGACTGGGCAAGTTGCCCAGATGATCGAAGGTCCACTTGTGGCTATGAAATTTATCTTGGCCCTTCTCCCATATCCTGGTCAGCCAAAAAATAACCTGTTGTTGCAAGAAGTACTATGAGTACTAGACTAGTTAATGGACAAGTTACATCCTACATTTGCTCTTGTTATCTGGTGTAATAATGAGGGGGTTGCCTCCATTTCCTCCAATCCTATTTCTCATGCCCGTACCAAACACATAGAAATTGATATCCATTTTGTTCACGAAAAAGTTCTTGCAAAATTGCTTCATATCATATACGTTCCTTCAAGTGAACATGTGGCTGACATCTTCACCAAATCTATTTCTGGTGCTAGCTTTCATCATCTAATGGACAAGTTAAATGTGGTTGCACCACCGTTTAGCTTGAGGGGGGGTGTTAAGGATGTTGCTTGATTGATTTAAATTTATTCATCATCACTTAGATTGATACAGTCAAATGAATCCTGAGAGTCTTGAAATACGTCCTAGGCCCATTGTGGTAAGACGCAACCATGTTGTTTATTTTTACCCTTCAATTCCTGAAGGGAAACTTTTGATGATTGGCCTTTTTGGATATTCGGATTAATAGAGTGACTTGACTCTATAGAAGATTCAGAGTCAGAGTTATTTTTGTCTTCTAGGAGAAGAAGCATTTTCTGGATTAATTTTTGTTCCAATTTGGGTTTTGGTTTTGTGACCTTTGATTTACCCTCAGATTGGAGTTTGGTTTTTTTGATGAATTCGGACTTGATGGTTCTATTTGTGGAGCTAGGTTAGTGAGTTCATTAATTTTTAATGGAGCCTGAGGGACAAGATTGGCTAAATTTGACCAAGGGTGAATATTTACAAATAATTTAATTAAATATTTGAAATAATTTAATTTTACTTGCTGAGATAACTAAATCATTTTGTTTTATTATCTTAGCAAATAATTCAAGGTGTTTCCAATGCTGTTCTATTGATCTAGAGAAGATGAGAACATCATAAATGTAAACAAATGTGAAATCATTAAATTAATTAAACATTTCATTCCTTGTATTCTAGAATTCACTTGGAGTATTTTTAAAATGCAGTTTTGTATTTATCATTTTCATTTATCCGAATTTGTCAGAATCCAAATTTCATGTCAAACTTAGAGAAGACAACAACGTCTCCAAGTATGTTGATTAAATCCATTTTGTTCGATATTCAATATCTTATTTATTTGAAAATATTGTTAAGGGTTTTTTAATTAATTACTAGTCGAGGAACTCCCTGTTCAATTTCGCTAGTCTTTTGCACATAAAAGGCTGAGCAAGACCAATGAGACTTGCTCATTCTAATAATATTTTTATTGAGAAGTTCTGTAATTTCTTTCTTACAGAACTCAAGCATTTCAAAATTCATTCGAATAGGTCGTGCCTTTGTTGGGATATTCTTTTCATCAAATTTCTTAATGTAAGACAGATTGAAAGTATGATGCTTCTTGTGCTAGAAAGCACTAGGAATGTAAGCATATAATTTTTTACAAATTTTTTGTTCAAAATTTTTAATTTGTTTTTAAACAGCAGTATTCTGAAGCTGTTCTTCAATTCTTTTGAATTTTATTTCTTCTTGTAGAAAACATAATTATTTTTCTTTACAAGAAATTCGATTCATAGGTTTAAAAACAGATTTTTGTTTTAAAGTTTTTAATTTCTCATTGTGAGAAAAAAAAAAGGAAATTTAAATTTGACAGGTTTATCCATGTGATAAGTAATTATCCAATCATGCTCTGTTGTAAATGGATATATCCGAGAAATGAATGGTAAACCTAAAAATTATTTTATCTTTCATATTTTTGGTAAGACAAATGATGTTTTAAAACATACATTGTCTTGGCAAATATGAATTGAGAAATTCATAATTAATATGCATGCGAGTACCATTTGCAGATGACAAAGATTCTTTTGTCTTCTTGAAGTACTTGGTAGGAATAAGTCATTCCCGAATCAATCAGGATCATTGAAGTGAAATCAAAATCTTAAATTATTATTCTGACCATTATGTTCCATTTTTTAATTTTGATGTCATTAATTATTTGGATGAAGTTATCATCATTTTAATAGGTTCTGTAACCTCATCATCAGAAATTAAGGATTTACTAGGTTCTCCTAGTTTACTAGATTCATGATTTATAATTAAATTATCTATTTTAAAAGATTTAATTCTTTTGTTATTTCAGTGTTTAAATTTTTTAATTCTTTTATTTCAATTTTTTTTGAAGTTCTTGTAAAGAAACTTATTTTTCCTTTCCTTTATTTTTTTAATTAATTTTTCAAGCATTTGTGAAAGGCTTGCAGTATTGTTATTGTTAGACTTAGTATTTCATTTCTTTTGAATTATCTTCCTAAGTCTTTCAAGGTATTCTTGTTTTAGATTAGGATTTTCAATCTTACTAATTAAATCCAACAAGAGATTTTATTGTTCTTCATTTTTATTTAAAACATTGACAAATTTTTTACAATAACTATCATTACATCTCATATAGATGAAGAGTCATTATCAGAGCTTGAAGTATTTAATTCTTTAGATTAAGAGGATTCAAAGTCTTCTAAATCTTCATTATTACTTTCATAGTATTCTATCGAGTGTATAATTCTAAATAATTCTTGTTAATCTTATTCAGAAGTTTCTAATTGATTAATTTTATTTTTAACTTGGCAAGTGTTCGAAAAATGATCATTCTTGCCACATTTAAAACACTTAATTTTACTTTTATCAATAATTTTTTATTAAATTTTCTTTTAGAATAATTTTTATTCTGAGAAAAGTATTTGTCAAAATTTTTATTTTTATTTTTGTGGTATTTTCTCCTAAAAGGTTTGTAAATTCTCTTAGGATTTAAATGAGAATTTTTCATATTCTTTTGGGAAGAAGCAATAGAAGGTAATTTGTATTGCTCATAGAAATTACCCAATTCATATTTGGCAGTTTTCTTTTCCTTAATTTGTTTAATAACTTTCATGTCTATAGAAATGAAATAGACCTTCCTTTTATATTATAGTGATAATTGTACCATAGGTCATCACTAAGGATTGTCCTAATTTGTGGGCAAACAAATTGGGTAAGACATTGATGATTTTTTCATTCCAAAAGGGTTGATTGCTATCATCCCTTGCCATTACTCTGGACAAAAATATATTTTTGTACCAGTCAAAGTCACCTAAGGTAAGACACATAATAATGGTTAATTGATCATGGATACGCGAAGTAACATTACTTGGCGTTCCAATGAAATGTTAAATTATTGTGTAAAGAAGTGTATTGATGACATCAGACATTATTTTCTGATCATCTCCAATAATTAGGGTTCCTTCAGCATCAAGCTTTATTGCTGAAATGGTGGTATTTTTAAATTCTTCAGTGAGATATTTTTCCTACAAGGAATGAAGTATTTGTGGTAATGTAATCGTTAGCTACCATAGTCATGTGCTGTAATTTGTTGAGAACTTCCTATTTTGAAAGTCTATCAATATTCCATTCATATAATTTTTCTGCAGACACAAAAAATTGGTTAACTAAAGATGATTCAATTATTTGAATGTTTGGTGGAAGATGCTTTTTATGCCATGTTCTTTCCAATTTATTAATTTCTAAATTTTAATTTTTTTCAATATTATGAATGTTTGAAAATTCTTTCATTGTGGATGATTTCATAGGTAAAATCTGACCATTGACTTTCTGAATTAGAACTCCTATCTTGGTTAATTACCTTAACAGAAGTAGATGACTCAACGAATTTATTCTTCAATTCTTGAAGCATTTTATCAATATTTTTATTAAGGGGAACAATATTCAAAGTAGATGTTTTTGAAAGATTTATTAAAGAAATTTCTTTCAAAAATTCATTAGGATTAATTTCTTGAAGATCATCAATCGTATTTTCAAATTTATCTAATTATTTTCCTATTGTTATTAGACTTTGATTTATGTAATTGAGTTTTTCAACAAATTTTTTATTGGGTTCTTCATCCTTTAAAATCTTAAAAAGAGAAGCAGTGATTAAAGAATTTTAATGATTAATTGTAATTTTTTCATGTGGTGGATGACTAGCAGACACCACAATGGAGTCTTATTTGACCCATTTAGTTTTTAAAATTACTTTAATATTCCTTTCGTAAATATTCTCGATATAATCAAGAAAAAACATATCAACTCTAAATTCTTGCATGAACGCCTTTCATTTAGCAAGTATGATTTTTCTTTGATATATATTGTATGTCTCTCTAAACCTATTGCGTCTATTGAGATTGGATGGGTCATTCATGTGTTGAGTTAGACCTTCCTAATCAGAGTTGTATTCTTGACTCAGGGTGCCTAAATTAAAATTAAAAGTTGGGGATTGACCGGAGGTAAGGCTCCTTGGAAATCAGATTCAGTTGGTGATTTTGTTTCGTCAGATTATTCAATTTTATTATCAAAGATTGGCTGACTGATATGGAAATTTATGGCTATGCCTTTAAGTCTTATGATTAAAAATTTCTGATTATCAAAGATTGCTATAAGAATAATTACTTTTAAATAATCTACTCACTGCTGAAATTAACTTAATTATTCTTATGATTAAAAATTTATTCATGTATTTTGATTTTCAAACCTGCTATGACTTTTACAACCTCCTACGAGATCGATTGTTCTCCCATTTGCCTCTACAACTACCCTACCCTCAAAATTTACGTATCTAAGAGGTCTTATTAATGTGCTTGAAAAAAACCTAAAAGAAACTGATACGTTAGATTCACAGATTAGAAACTCAAAGATTACAGAAAAAATAATCAAGCATAAAAATAACCACCCATTTGGGCGGAGAGTGAGAGTAAATAAAAATAATTATTCAAATAAGCAATAAAGCAACAACAATAACAATAACCAACCATAAAAGCGGGTGAAGAACAATAATTATGCAGATCTTGAAGTACTAAACAGTAAATACCCTACCAGGTTTGGCTTTGATACCAAAAGAGGTGGAATTGCGTATAATTTAAATAATTAAAGACTGGGTATTAGAGGCACAAATTTAAAAGAGGCAAAATTGCATATAATTTAAGTAATTACAGACTGGGTATTAAAGGCACAAATACTGAAGTATTAAATAGTAAATACCCTATCAGATTTGGCTCTAATACCAAAAGAGGTGGAATTGTGTATAATTTAAGTAATTAAAGACTGGGTATTAAAGGCACAAATTTAAAAACTCAATAAAATTGTGTATTCTTGATTGAAAAGTAAGATTCAAATTTACAAGTATTGAGTAAAATTAATTGGAAACAATTAATTAATGCTCCCGCTCACTGTTAATGTTGAAGAAAAAGAAGAAAATGATTAGAAAAGAGGAGGAAGAAGAATGCTTTGTTTTCAAAACCAGTTTTCTCTCAAAATTGTTAAGAGTGAAAAATGAGTTCTGAGAAACAAATGGGAGAGGGCTACGTATTTATAAGAAAGGAAAGTGGAGTTCACTGGAAACTCATCACTTACCTGCACTATTCTTTTCTACAAAAGTAAAAACATTTTACATTTCTACTTTTGACTAATTAAAGAAAAAGGACAAATAGTTACCTAATTATTTGACAACTTGTACAATAATTGTAGAAAAAGATAAATTTCATTAATTTTTATCTTTGACTCTGCGTCTTGATTGTTGCTTTATTCTGAAAAATGCATTGTTGTTAATCCTTGATAATCGCTATCCTGGACTTTTGGTCCTGATTGTTGATTTTTTGGAGATATCTTAATTATTGTGTTGAAAAGTTATTGTGACTATTTGTTGCCAATTATAATTGCAACCTTGGATTCTCGTGCTTCGATTATTGATTGTTGGGGAACCATAATTGTTCATCTTTATAGTTATCATGACTGTTGCATTGTCCTAGAGTGTCATCATGATATATCTTTATAATTACTTGATTATTTGTTTGATTATTTTAGTACTGATATTTTCCCAAGGGTAAATTATTTTATTTGCTCATCTTCGTGTGGATTGATACTGTCAAATGAGTCTTGTGAGTCATGGAAGGCGTCGTAGGCCCATTGTGGTGGAACGCGACCCATTAATTTATTTTTATTCTTCAATTGTTGAGGGGAGGCCTTTGATGATTGGCCTTTTGGATATTTAGTTTAATTGGGTGATTTGTCTCTATAGATGATTCAGAGTCAGAGTTGTTATGGTCTTCTTTGAGGAAGCATTTTTTGGGTTAATTCTTGCTTCAATTTGGATTTTGATTTGGTGGTCTAGGATTTTCACTTTGAACAGGGTTTTGACTCGGGTTTGAATTCTTTGGATGATTTTCAACTAGATGATTGGGCTTGTGGATTTTGGTTAATAGGCTCACTAAGTTTTAACGTGGCCTGAGGGAAAGGTTTTGCCAATTTTAACTGATGATGGACATTTGTGAATTCATGGTGAATGGAGGTAATAATTTTCTGGGTATTAAACTTATCCCTTCATTTAACATAATATTGTCCGGTGAGAATTTCATCTTCGCTTGAGTATTGCCACTTTAAAACCCAGGGCATTTTGTATTTATTTGAAAAATAAAGTATTTGGAGAAATGTAACCTCAATTGGTGAGGGTTTATAAACCTTTAAAAATAAATTGAAACTTTGTTGAAAATCAATTTGAAAAAGTCCTAAGACAGGACCATGGATGGACCACCATCTTAAGAACCATTTTGAAAAATTAATTTTGAAATTCTTATCAAAATTTAAAATCCACGAATTGGAAAAATTATTTTGATGCAGGAAAAGCATGTGCCAAGCATCAATATAGTCAAAATAATTATATTATTTTAAAGAGTTTTTGGATTTGAATGATGGACTTTCCAATCATTTATGATTTTAGAATGTAGAAGGAACGACAGAGGATCCCTCCTTCGGAATCTTTAGTTGGCATGGTATTTATGGATTCAGTCTCTAAGAGAGTGTCCCTATAGAAATTGAGATTTTTGTTTCTGTGGCCACGGACAAATTGGAAAGTGGGAAGAAAATGAGGTTTTGCAATTTCAGTAGGTTTTTTAAATGAGCAAATGAATGCTCAATGTGAAAAAGATTATTGTTGGTCATTTTTTGAAAATAAAGGAATGATTTTCTATATTTCATAATTAGGTTATTGAATGATTAAACATAAAAAAGTTGAGTTATTGAGATGATGTTAAATTGGTTAACCAATGTTGATTGGTAATTGGATCTGATAGACCTAATAATTTTTAATTGGGCTTGGTTAGGATTAGAAGACTCCTATGGAGTAGATGACTCATTTTTTATTTGGACCTTAAAGGCCAATTGTCGAGTCGAAGACTCTTCTATTTCGGATCATTTATCAACCTTAAATTTCTTGGATATTAATTATGACCGTAATTAATAAATGAAAATTTTGAGCGAAAAACAACTGCTCTACCATTGAACTTTTTAATTTCAAATGAATTTTGATTGAGTATTTTTGGTTTTACCTTCCCGTATTCTAGTAAGTTAAAATTTGAAGATTCCATCTCTATAGAAACTTGAAATGATTTCCTATATATATTTACGAATAAGGAAGACAGGAAATGAATTAATAATTCTTTGAATAAATTAAATATCAAAAGTGCTAATAATAGATTGTTACTTGGCAAGGACTTGTGTCAAGGAAACATTTTTTCATCTTGTTTCAAAACACGTTTTGCAGATTTATGAATAATTTTTTAAAATTTTTTTTTATTAATACGTCATTTTGAAATTTACTAGCAAATTGTATGATTCCATTAATCGCTTTAGTAATGGAATGATAAATCTCAAATTCTAGAAATCTATCCTTAGATTGGGAAAATTTAGTTTTACTTGCAAAGATAACTAAATTATTTTATTTTATTATGTTAGCAAATAATTCAAGATATTTTCAATGCTGATTTATTGATTTTGAGAAGATTAAAATATGATCAATATAAACAATTGAGAAATTAGTGAATTGGTTGAAAATTATTTTCATTGTATTGAATGGCGCAATTTTGCAGTTATCAATTCTATTTGTCTTGATTTGCCAAAATCTGGATTTTGTGTTAAACTTAGATAATACAACAACATCTCTGAGTCTGTTGACTAACTCCTTTTTGTTAGGTGTTTGATATCATTATAGTAACTTGGTCACGAGTATCTACCATTATATGCACAATGATTGGACATACCATTGCTATTCATAATGGAAGAGAGCATTTGCCTATTTATATAAGAGATTGTATGGTAGGTCATAAATTGGGAGAATTTATGCCTACTCTAAATTTTCAAGGACATGCCGAAAATGATAATAGATCTCGTCATTAATAATTAATATTATTTAAAAAAGAAAGTAAATAAGAAAATGAAGTGAATATATATGGAATAAAGATGTTCATCGTTCATTAGTGAGAGGTGAACCTTATGATAAAGAAGATGAAAAATCGATATACAAAAGTATACGCTTTAGGTCAACATGCATGTATGCCCGCTCACAAAGCGCGAAGAGTAATAAATAAACTATTTTGTTTATTATCCTAGCAAATAATTCCAGATGTTTCTAATGCTGATCTATTTATTTCGAGAAGATTAAAATATCATCAATATAAACATTTGAGAAATTAGTGAATTGGTTGAAAATTATTTTCATTGTATCGAATGGCGTAATTTTGTATTTATTAATTCTATTTGTCTGGATTTACCAAAATTCAGATTTTATGTCAAATTTAGAGAATACAACATCTTTGAGTATGTTGACTGATTCTCTTTTGTTAGGTGATGGATATATTATCTATTCCAGAACATTGTTAAAGGGCTTGTAATTTATTACTAATCGGGGAACTCCTCGTTCAATTTCACTGGTTTTTTGGACATAAAAACCCGAACAAGGCCAGGGAGATTTGCTCATTCTAATAATATTTTTATTGAGTAGTTCTTCAATTTCCTTATTAGAGAACTCAAGCATTTCAGACTTCATTTGAATTGGTCATGCCTTAGTAGGGATATTCTTTTAGTCAAATCCTTTAATGTAAGACATACTGATAGTATGGTGCTTCTTGTGCCAAAAAGCATTGGAAATGTCAGCAGATAATTCTTTACTAATTTTTTGTTCAAAGATATTCATTTGTTTTTGAAGAGCAGTATTTTGAAATTGTTCTTCAATTCTTTTGAGTTTTATTTCTTCTTGCAGAAAACATAATTGTTCTTTTACAAGAAATTAGATTCACAGTTCTGAAAACAGAATTTTGTTTTAAAATTTTTAATTTCTCATTGTGAGAAAAAGAAAGAAATTTAAATTTGATAGATTTATCTATGAGATAAATAATTATGTTATCATGCTCTGTTGTAAATGGATACAATAGAGAAATGAATGGTAAACTCAAAATTATTTTATCTATCATATTTGTTACTAAGACAAATGATATTTTAAAATATACATTATTTTGGTAAATATGAACTTTGGAGATTTCATAATTGATATGCATTCAAGTACCATTTGCATAGGACAAATATTCTTTTGTCTTCTTGAAGTACTTGATAGGAATAAGTCATTCCTGCACACAATTCATATATGCTCCTGAATTAATCAGGGTCATTGAAGTGAAATTAAAATCTTGAATTATTATTCTGACCATTATGTGCCATTTTTTAATTTTGATGTGATTAAGGATTTGCATGAGGTTCTCCAATCTCTTCACCAGAAATTGAAGATTTACTAGTTTCTCCTAATTTACTGGATTCATGAGTTTTAATTAAATTCTATAATTTTAAAAGATTTAATTCGTTTCTTATTTCTGTGTTTGGATTTTTTTTACTTTTTATTTCAATTTTTATTTTTTTTTATTTTTTTTTAAGTTCTTGTAAAGTAACTTCATTTTCCTTTCCTTTATTTTGTTGATTTTTCAAGCGTTATTGAAAGGCTTGCATTATTATTATTGTTAGACTTAGTATTCTTTTTTTTTTAAATTATCTTCCCAAGTCTCTCAAGGTATTCTTGTTTAAATTCAGGATTTTCATTCTTACTAATTAAATCCAACAACATATTTTTTTGTTCTTCATTTTTATTTAAAATATTAACAATTTTTTTACAACAACTATCTTTACATCCTATAGAGATGTCTAGAGAATCACTGTCAGAGCTCGAAGTGTTTAATTCTTCAGATTAAGATGATTCAAATTCTTTTAAATTTTCATTACTACTTTCATATTAATCTATTGATTCTATAATTCTAAAAAATTCTCGTTTATCTTCTTCAAACTTTTTTAATTGATTAATTTTATTTTTAACTTGGCAAGTGTTGTAAATATGATCATTCTGGTCACAATTAAAACACTTGATTTTACTTTTTTCAATAATTTTTTTATTGAATTTTCTTATAGAATAATTTTTATTCTTAGAAAAGTATTTGTCAACATTTTTATTTTTTTTTCTGTAGTATTTTCTCCTATAAGTTTTGTAAATTCTTTTAGGATTTAATTGAGAATTTTTCCTACTCTTTTGGGAATGAGAAATAGCAAGTAATTCATATTGCTTATAGAAATTGTCTAATTCATATTTGGCAATTTTCTTTTCTTTTTAAATTTATTTATTTATTTTCATGTCTATACATATTCTTAGACCTTCTTTTATATTGTAGTGATAATTGTACCATAGGTGAGACTATTGTAGTCTATGTTTCCTAGGGTATCACTAAGTGCTGTTCTAATTTGTGGGCAAACAAATTGGGTAAGCCTCTAATGAATTTTTATTTCCAAAAAGGTGGATTACTATCACCCTTGTCATTAATCTGGGCAAATATATATTTTTGTACTAATAAAAATCACTTAGGATATGACACCTAAGATTGGTTAATTGGTCATATATATGCGAAGTAACATTACTTGACGTCCCAATAAAATGTTCAATTTTGTGTAAAGAATGTATATTGATGGCATCCAACATTGTTTCCTAATCCTCTCCAATAATTGAGATTTCTTCAGCATATCTTTATTGCTGAAATGATGGTATTTTTGGAATCTTCAGTGATATGTTTTCCCATCAGGAATGAAACATCCATGTGAATCATGTGACTAAAAGTTTGATTAGCTCATTGTGAGGAAAATTTTGTATGGTAATATAACTATTGACTACCATAGCCATATGCTGTAATTTTTTGAGAACTTCCTGTTCTGAAAGTCCACCAATATTTCATTCATATAGTTTTTCTTTAGATAAAGAAAATTGGTTAACTAAAGATGATTCAGTAATTTGGATGTCTGGAGGAAAAGACTTTTTATGCATTTTTTTCAATTTATTAATTTCGAAAATTTTAAATTTTTCTTCAATATTATGAATGTTTGAAGATTCATAAAGTGTGGATGATTCATGATGGAATCTGACCTATTGATTCCTGATGGAATCTGACCTATTGATTCCTGATGGAATCTGACCTATGACTTTCTGAAAGTGTGGATGATTCATTAAGTGTGGTTAATTACCTTTAATAAAAGTAGATGACTCAATAGATTTATTCTTCAATTCTTAAAGTACTTTATCAATCTTTTTATTAAAAGGAAAATTATTCTGACTGGATTTTCTGAAAGATTTATTAAAAGTGTTTCTTTCAGAAATTTATTGGGTTTAGGTTCATGAAGATCATCAACCTTATTTTCAATTTTATCTAATCTTTTTCTATTGTTATCAAACTTTTATTTGTGTAGTTTAGTTGTTCAACACCTTTTTCATTGGGTTCTTCATCCTTTGAAATCTTAAAAGGAGAGAAGCAATGATTAAGTTTTTTTATGTTAATTATAATTTTTTCAGGTGGTGGATGACTAGCAGACACCACATTGGAGTCTTCCTTGACGCATTTGGTTTTGAAAATTATTTTAATATTCTTTTCATAAATATCCAGGATATAATCAAGGAAAAATATATCAACTCTAATTTTTGCATGAATGTCTTCCATTCAACAAGTATTATATATATTAAGGAAAATATTTTGGACAAGCTTATCCTCATTATTATGATTTATTGTAATAATGTAATTTATAGTCTGATTTAACATTTATTAGATGACATTAATAGTATATTTTAAAAAACTTTGATATAAATTACATTTATAATTGTTATTATGACATATTGTAATAATATAATTTATAGTCTGATTTGACATATATTATATGATATTAACTGTATATTTTAAATAACTTTGACATAAGAAAAAATAATTGAGTGTTAAAATACGAATAACATATTAATTTTGTATATGTGACAAAATTGTAATGAATTCTAATTCTAACTTAGAGATATAGTATTATATAACTAAGCATAATATTTTGTTTACACAAATATTCTGACTTATATATTATCAAGTTAATATACTTTATATTTTTATTAATAACCACGATTATCAAAAGACTCATAATATTCGGGAAAAAGTGTTTAAAATTTAATTAATAAATGAAATGAATTTTTTTTAGAGGTCTTAAAAATGGTTTACCATCTTAAATTTTAATATTGTAAAACTAAATAAATAATATGATTCTATTTTTATTCTAATACCTCCCAAAAATATCATCTATCTTTTTAATTTTGACAATTTTTCTTTCTATTTTCAGATAATAGAATGTGATAAATATGAATGACTATGTTAATCTCATTATTTTATTTCTTACTTTTCATGACAATGTAAACACTTATATTAATAAAGATAAGCAAGTTGACATATTTTAATAGTATTTATTAAACTTTATACTCATGTGCAACGCACGTGTCAAAAAACTAGTGCTAATAAGTGTGCATTTAACACATCTTACATTTATTATATAAGCTTTGAGAGAGATCATAAAGAGAAGATAGACTGTGAAATGAACGCAAGAGAGACCAATGCCCTTCCTTGAGGCCTCTCAATTCTTAGCCTCACGGCCAAAATAATTATTTTCCTTCCATTTTTTAATGCAATCATTTATATTCTCTGTATTTTGTATTGTTAATAGTTAAAGATTTCGAATCAAAACACACACAAAGTAGAGTTCTTAGATCCTTGAAGTTCTCAAGAAATGTCGATTCTCATAAACATTTACGTTAATTCCAATCTTTATAGTGAACATGGATCCTATATAGAATATAAGCTAAAAACCTAACCACGTAAACATTATTCACCATTTCCTCATGGTGTGTTGCTTTTGTTGGTGGACGTGGATGGATTGAGGTCACTTATGGTGCACCTCAAAGAAACTAATTCACACAGGATCACTTGGATTAAAACTTTAAGACAAAAGCTTACAACATAAGAAATTTTTTCAAACACGTTGTATCTCTCTCTAACTCTATGATTCAGAGAAACTGATTCCACTCCACTGCCATTTCTTTATTTACCATACATCTATTTAGAGTAGATGATGGAGAGAAAAGTTGCAATAAAATTCAAGCTTTCACACACCACCTATGGCCACCCCTAAGAATAGGATGGTGAGAAGTCTTCATTAGCTGCAATATTTTGACTCTCACTTCTTTCTTTCACACTACAAAGTTTAATTACTTTCAACATCCCCCTTAAACTTTGATTCTTTATCATCATTCCTAGCATTACCTTCATTCTTGAAAACACATCATGCTTGAGCGATTTTGTAAATATGTCTGTGAGTTGATCATATGTTCAACAAGATATCAGTTCCACTTCTTTATTCTTCACATTCTCTTTGATGAAATGATAACGAGTATCAATGTGCTTACTTCTTTCATGGTGCACTAGATTCTTTGCTAGCGGAATCATTGAACGATTATCAATGTAGATCTCAGTGGGATCATCTTGTGGAAATCTCAAACATTACAACATATTTCTAAGCCATATTCCGAGGCAAGCTACCGAGCTAGCATAAACATACTCAGCTTTACATGATGATAATGTCACAGTGGCTTGTTTATTCGATGACCAGGTAAATGCAGTATCTCCCATAAAGTAGACAAAACCTTACATACTTTTTATTTCATCCAAGTTTCTTCGCTAATCAATATCAGAATATCCAACAAGTTTGAAATCTTTAGTGGATGAGTATAATAAACCATCTTTGAGAGTACCTTTAATGTACTAAAGTATTCTTTTTACTGCATTTAGATGAGACTAGTCAGGAGTCTCCATATACCTACTGACTAATCCAACTCCATAGAGTATATCTGGTCTAGTGCATGTCAGATATATCAAACTTTCAACTAAGCTTTTGAAATAGGTTGGATCAACATATCCTTCATCATTCTTCCTTAGTTCTATTCCTGATTCAACATGAGTAGTAACAGAATTATAGTTCTCCATGCCAAACTTCTTGAGTATCTCATTTGTATAGTTACCTTGGGAGATGAAGATTTCTTCCTCGCTTTGTTTGACTTCAATGCTGAGGAAATGAACCATAATATGAATGTTCGTTGTTTTGAATTCACGAACCATACTTTTTATAAATGAGTCAAACATGGTCGGATTGTCACCTGTGAGGACCAAGTCGTCCACATATAAGCATGCATATAACATACTACCATTAGTTTCTTTCTTCAAGTATGGTGCATGTTCATAAGGTTTTCTCAAAACCATTATTTTGGAAGTAAGTATCAATCCTCATATTCCACGCATGAGGAGCTTGTTTCAATCTGTACAATGCTTTTTTTAGCTTGTACACCTTCCTTTCTTGGCTTTTCTTCACATATCTAGATGGATGGTCCACATAGATGTTTTCTTCAAGAAACTCATTCAGAAAAGCTTACTTTACATCCAGCTGATAGATCTTCCACCCCATCTATGCTACTAATGATATCACAGCCTGATGGTCTCAAGTCTGGCAACAAGGCCAAAGATTTCTCCATTTCAATACCTTCTTTCTTTTTATAGCCTTTTGCTACAAGTCTTGCTTTGTGTTTGGACTTCTCCTTGAGCATTTCTCTTTATTTTGTAAACCCATTTTACTCTGATATATTTGTGATCTTCTAGAAGAATAGTCAACTGTCATGTTTTATTCTTTTCAATAAATTCAATTTCTTCATCCACTTCTCTTCTCCATTTACCTTCTTTGTTAGCTTCATCAAAGCTAACTGGAACATAATTGATCTCTAGATAAAATAGAGTAAATGCATAATCATATATATGATATATATTCTCACATAAATTTTCTAGAGTTTGGACCCTTCTTTTCCTCATATCAGACGTTTCTCTTGTCACTAATTCAAGAGTTTCAATTGTTCTTGATGAGGACTACACACTTTGTGGTGTCCTTGGCACTTCTTCTCTTGGTTGAGTCGATTCCTCTTCTTCAATTATTAGTTTTGCATTCCTAGAAGATTCAACATTATTCCAACTCTAGGATTCATTTTCTTTAAAAATTACATCTTTACTATAGAATACTCTCTTGGTGACTAAGTTGTACAGCTTGTATCTCATGGTTCCATCATCATATCCAACAAGGATAAGCTTCTCTCCTTTTTTCTCGAGTTTTGTTCTTCTGGCTTTTAGGATTTATGCATATGCAATGCTTCTAAAAACTCTAAGATGAATCACACTTGTCTTGTGAGCACTACATGCTTCATTAGGTGTCATATTCTCCAAGCTTCTTGGGAGACACCGATTCAGCAGATAAACTGCACAAGAAATGCTTCATACCAGAAACTCTTGGTCAACGACTTTTCCTTAAGCATGCTTCTAGCCATATTAAAGAGTGTGCGATTCTTTCTTTCAGCTACTCCATTTAGCTATAGAGTGTATGATGGTGTGAATTGATGTATGACTTCATGCTATTTCAGGAATCGTTGAAACTCATCTGAGCTATATTCTCCACCTTGATTCGATCTCAATGTCTTGATGCAGTTACCACATTTCTTTTCAACAAGAGCTTTAAACTCTTTGAAGTTATCGAATACTTATGATTTCATCTTTAAGAAATACATCTAAAACATTTTACTATAATCATCAGTGAAAGTAAGAAAATACGTCTTTTGTCTGTTTGATTTTGGATTCAACACAGCACAGACATAAGTGTGTACTAACTCAAGTCACTTCATTGCTTTCCAATCTGCTCGCTTTACAAAGCTGTTTTTGTTTTGCTTGCTAAAAACACAAATTTCACATAGCTCATTAGGATCCTGAATATTAAGAAGACATTTCACCATCTTATTGCTTCCTAGTTGTCTTAGACTCTCAAAATTTAGATTTCCATATTTGAGATGCCATAGCCAATCTTTTTTATTGACTATACTCTTAAAACATTTTGGTGTATTATGATCAAAAGTTAATGAAAACATCTTGTTCTTCATCATCTTTACTAGAGTAATTAGCTTCCCTCGAATATCTGAAAGTGTTACGTGCATGTCTTTTAGGCTAATATAATAGTCTTTCTCCAGCAGTTGTCTAAGACTTAATATGTTAGTTTTCATGTTTGGAACGTAATAGATATTAGAAATGAAAGCATGATCACCATCCATTCGTTTGATTAGAATATCTCATTTTTCTTGGACTAGAACTTTGGAGAGATCAAAAAATGAGATTTCTCCACAAACCTTCTCGTCAAGTTCAACAAACAGATTCTTGCTTCCAATCATGTGATTACCGGCTCCAAAATCAAGAAACCAAATTCCTTGATCTTGTTTAAATGAGTTGTGTCTCATCAAACTCATAGAGTCTCTAGTAGTTAATTCTTTCTCTATCTTCATTTATTGGCATTTATCTACATTCATTGCTATAGTGACCATATTTGTGGGAATTATAGCATTGAATGTTGCTTTGATCATCATTTGGAATATGATTATTGTAACTGCCTTTTCTTCCTCTTTCTCTACCTTCTAGGGTGTTATTATGTTGTCCCTCGTGGTTTTGTTATCCTCTGTTGCTTTGTTGTCTTCCATAGTTTTGTTGTCCTCATGGTCCTCTACAGAACCCTCTTCCACCTCTGCTTCTGGTTTGTGAACTACGACCTCACCCCCTTTATGAATTCGATGTTCCCTATTGCACTTGTAACTCTCTATTAAGTGCAACTTTGACTGTAATGCTTGCTCCAGAACTTTATCTTCACTTCTTCTTGTTAATTTATGTCCATGAGCTTGCGGTGAACCAACAAGTTCTTCAACAATTTGGAGACTTTGCACGGACAGGATTTGCAGGTCACCTACTTCGTCTTGATCCTGACGAGTTTGACTAAAATGTTCAAACTTTGATTGACTCTAGATTCTCCGTATGAACTCCATTTGAGCTGATTTTTAACTCATTTTTATCGTATCAACAAGGAGAACACTATGCAATGCTCAAAATTGAATTCTAAGCAACTTGAATTTTTTAGAAATCCAAGATAAACTTTTACTCTTTGTTTATGGAACTCTCGGGTGCTTTGGTACCACTGTTGGTGGATCTGGATGGATTGAAGTCACTTGTGGTGCACCTCAAAGAAACTAATGCATGCAAAATCACTTGGATAAAACTTTAAGACAAAATATAACAACATAAGAAAAACTTTCAAACACTCCATATCTCTCTAACTCTCTATGATTCAGAGAAATTGATTCCACTCTACTGCCTTTTCCCTACTCATCATTCATCTATTTATAGTTGAGGATGGATAGACAAGTTACAATAAAATTCAAGATTTCACACACCACCTATGGCCACCCCTAAGAATAGGATGGTGAGAGTTCTTCATTAGCTACAATATTTTGGCTCTCATATCTTTCTTTCACACTACAAAGTTTAATTGCCTTCAACAGCTTCACTATTGCTCACAAACATTATTTCCTTCTGACGATGGAAGTACCATTTATACCGAAACTAATGGTTATCTTAATTCATTAGAAATTAGATAGGTAAAAAAATTTCTCGTTGAATGTATCATATTTTATTCTGCTATATTTGAGAAATCACCATTATATCTCTCCTAGAAGTTAGTTAGCTACCACTCATTTTTTTAGGATTATTCCTATTAGTAGGTCATTTATGGCATGCAGGAAGGGTCATGTTGCTGCCGCAGGATTTGAAAAAGGAATTGATCGTGATTTTGAACCTATTATTTCCATGAATCCTCTTAACTGTGACAAGAAATCTAATGCTTGAAGTGAAAATCAATTTGATTCCACCATACATGTTGGGTTAAACGGATACTCAATTTAAGTGAGTGAACAAAGTTTCATACTTGATCTCATAAATACATATAGAATTATGTGGAATGTCGTATTTGATGAAAGCCATATATTGTACAGCTTGGAGGTAGTTTTTTCATATCTTTTAAGATCCACCCTATAATATAGAGCCAAAAGCCAAAATAAATTATAGTCCTAATAAAAAGTGCTATAAGAAATATGGTATTCTATAGGAATAAAATACAAGAGTTTTAGTCTCCTCTTGTTGAAAACTAGAAACAACAGGAGATTTATAAATCAAGTAAAATTTGTTCTAGTTAAAAGTTAAAAAAAAGCGGGAGGCAAAAAGAGGGGGAGTGATATTAAAATTTCTATTGATCGAAGCCCTCTCTCATTTCCCTCTACAATCTTCACTCTTTTTTGGTATCTCACACATTCATTCTCCATTTTCATAAGCTCAACCTGATTTCTTTCATTCTGTGAATCCTTCTCGTTTTCCCTTTACCATTTTTCTTCACAGGGTCTCTTAACTTCAACCTCAGAAGAATACAACATACAACCTAGGGCTTGGCTAAGGTTCGCGGTTACCCTATTCAGATAGAAGCTCGTAATTTTCAGAAGCTTGTGATCTCAGAGGTCTGCGATTACCATCTACACCTTAGAGGTCCGTGATTTTCAAAAGCTCGCGATTACCCTTCAAGAAGCTCTCTCCTCTAAAGCTAGTTGGCTCATTAGAGAAGATCGCACCACCTACCACAAAGGTTTTTGCTTGTCTGTTTTGTTTTCTACTTGCTGATTTTATTAAGTTTCTCATTTTTGAGATGTGATGATGTTTCTTCTAGATTTGTTTGTTGGTGTTGTTCTTCCTTTTTTGGGTATTACTTGGAATTTATTGACAGTGTATTTGATTTCTCAAATCTGGATGTGTGAGATAGTTATGGCATTTGACTGCTAGACTTTCACAATGTTTTCTCGTTACTATGTCTATTTCTTTGCTTTTCTTCATCTTCAGACTCTTCATTCTCTATTTTCAGATATCTATGTTCTTTTAAATGACATTTGTTTACTTCTTCTCTCAGAGGTCCTTCACTCTTTCAGTATCAGAGTCTCATTGATTTTGTTCATTCAGATTAGTTCAAGCTAGTGGCTCTAATCTGTGAAGACTTCACGACAATTTTGAAAAATTAGACTTGTGTCACTTTTTTGTCCTCAACATATGGGGTAATTAAAAAAAACAGTATTGTATAATTTTTACATACTATATTAATCTAGTGTTAATCATTAATATACAAGTACACATTGGGTACCTATCAGGGTACCCACGTATTAATGTGTATTACTGATACCTTCTCATCTAATTTGACAAGAATATGAGTATGGTGTAGATAGTAAGAATTTAAGATATGTATGAATAGAATATTACCCATATCATACCAAATTTATTCATTACCATTTGAACAGGAATAATTTCACATGACACGTGGCAAGATCTAGATCGAAAACTTTATCGAAGAGAAGATAGAGCGAGACCTGACCAATCAGACGAAAGTACATGGATTGTTGATGTGGCAATCTAAAAAGAAATTAATCAAGACCATTGGATTGATCAGATGGTCTAGATTCACTTGGTTGTTATTGTTGATAAGTTAGATCTCAGGAAATATTCTGATGATCATATTTTCAGATAGAATTAGATAAGCTGTATCGGATTCTATGTAACCGATTGAAGGCCTATAAGTAAGGGCAAGATGAAACTTCAAACAGAGGACAACAACTCTCAACACTTCTTCCCTTCAAGGGTTTTCACGTAAATTATGATGTCATTATTTTCTTTAGAATTTATTGACAGTGTATTTGATTTCTCAAATCTAGATGTGTGAGATAGTTATGGCATTTGGCTGCTAGAATTTCACACTCGTTTCTCACTACTATGTCTATTTCTTTGCTTTTCTTCATCTTCAGACTCTTCATTCTCTATTTTCAGAGATCTCTGTTCCTTTAAATGACATTTTTTACTTCTTCTCTCAGAGGTCCTTCACTCTTTCAGTGTCAGAGTCTCATTGATTTTGTTCATTCAGATTAGTTCAAGCTAGTGGCTCTAATCTGTGAAGACTTCACGATAATTTTCCCTCTATGTGTCTTCTTAGTGGAAGCTATGATTTAGCAAGTTGAAGTGTTGAACTCAAATTATGTTAGTTTTAATCAAATGGTTTGTGAGTTAATGCTTTTGAAGTCATAGTCATGGTGATTTAATCACCAAGCTGCTTATTTGTTGAACCCTTTGAGTTTGAAATCCACGACACACCTGGCTCCATGTCCCAACCCGAGGGCATTCTCGAGTGGCTTTAGAAGGAGATGGGATACAGACCCTCAGGCAGCACAAGTGCGTTTTATGGTTAAAAATGAAGCAAATTGTCCTTATTTGATTTCTACCCCTGGGCATGTGAAGTTCACTTATGAGGTATAACTGTAGCAAAGTAGATACTAGACATGATAATTATTTTATACTTGAGAAGTCTCACTTGTGTAAGCATAAAAGTTGAAACAATGAACTAAAACATTTTCAACCAAGAATTAAAAGGAAACTAATAAGCTAGACTCATATTAGTTTTTGTTTTAATTTTTTGTTAGTGTCATTGACATTACATATTTTATTTATCAAAAGATTAGACTAGATTCCTTAATATCAGAATTGCATCAATATTCAGTTTTAGGTTCTAAAGATTTTTCTCGTACATGCCACAAAGTGGTTAATTTTTGTTAAATTGATTATTCTATAAGGGAACATTTATTCAAAAAAAATTTTGAATAACTAAAGACTTAACGTACAGAGATGTTGCCTGATAAAGAGATATGTAGCATCGTTAACTTGTCCTCTTTGTGTCTAGGTTTCTCAATCTTTTGTTGCATGTGAGGGTGCTCTCATGGAGGTAGACGCTTCCCAAATGGTGAAATTTTTCTTCTTTATTATATAAATTTTAATTGTTATAGTAGTTCTATTGTTATATAAAGTTTAATTGTTATCTAATTTCTATTGTTACTATAAGTGTTATTACTATTATATATGTTGTATTGTTATCCTCTATTTTTAGCAAAACCTTGCAAATTGGCACCACATTTTCCTCTATTGTTATTGTCATTATTCTTTAAGGAAGTGGTGACTTTATTCTTGGTCAAATTGGCTCCACATGTTTCTACTTATGTCGATTGCTAGTTTAATTTGGAAACTTTTGTTTGCTTGATTATACTCTTATCAACTAAACGATAAATATTATGGGGATATCACTCTAACCCATGATTTTGATAATATATTGTTTTTGCTTATGTTGCATCAATTGTCCAACAACTTTACAAAGGGAAAAATATTAGAGGATTCATTTGGTATATATTCACCTTTAATAGCTTATAGAAAAAAATATTACAAGTTGGATCAATCACATATCTTCACCATTGTTTTTATTTTTTGAAATTACATTCATACCTTAGGTTTGACTATATTATAACCATAAGTAGTACTTCTACCTATTTTGATCAGTGGTGTTTTTATTTTCAATTCCAATTATTATACGGTTGATTATTTTTTACTTTTCTTTTTTTACTTGTTCCAAACATTTATACAGGGCTTAGGACCTTATTCTGTAGGTATCAGGAAGGTAGAAAAGGAAATTTAGGACATGGCTAAGAAAGTTAATGATTTATGTGGTATGTATTCATAATTTTCATAACTCAATGAAGTTGCAAGCAATAAAGTGCCTTCTCTTAGATCTTATGTTATGTTGAACTTCCTTTAGCTAGTGGAAACCATATGATAAAACACCACATTTTTCTTTGTCATGTACTCTTCTTTGTCGTGTACTCAAACTAATTATTGCAGCATATTGATCATGATTCTAATTGTTTTAATTCTTCCTTTTCTTGTTCCCACTCTTTAGGGCTCTGCTTCATTTTCTTGATCATGAAAAGTTCAAAAGTAAGGATGATTGTATTTAAAATCACAAGAACCTTAGTTCATTAATGAGACTGAGGTAATTTTTTGTTGATTCTTCAGGCTTCCTTATATCTGCATGAAGAATGTCATTTCATTTGTATTTGTTTTCTCATTTGGGTTCTTTTAGCTTGCTAATCTACATATGGAACTAAGGCCTCACATTCTCCGAAGAGTGATCAAGGATGTGGAAAAGTCCTTGCCTCCCTAAATTGAGCGTATTCTTAAGGTGGAAATCTCTTCTCTTCAGAAACAGTGAGTGATATATGTGGTTACACATCTTTAAGTTAGTTGGCTTCTCTTATTTTTGGTATTGAGTTGAATTTTCAGCATATCTCATTTTGATTGTTTCATCTATGAGAAAGATCAAATAATATATTTGTTAACAATTTGATGATAAGCACAACTAGACTTTGGTAATTTGCTTAATGGTTTTCTCAAGATTTTATTTTATATTGATGCTTTGACTATATATCGATATAATAAATCATTGCCTTGACTATTCTTTATGGATATTATCGTGCACTTCCACTGTCATAATGTTGGTTACAGTAATAGAATATGTTTTTCTTTTATACTTGAAAAGTTATTTGGTCTTATTTTAGTGTCATTTGATTCGTGTAATGAACAAATGTAGAATGTATTCCGATGAAGCTTTGTGCTTTATTTGAGTAAAATATAAAAGCATGGTTAATGGGAGTAGAATGTCATTTTTTGTTGAACTGTGTTCAGATGGCTAACATGATAAAGTAGCTTAAGGTAGGTATTGCATTTGTAGTTTCTTTCTTTTGTTTCTCCTTCAATAAAATTGCAATATCATTGTAGATGGTATGTTTGATTTAGTTGGATGATGACTTGGGAAGTGGTTGATGATGACTTGTAGTTTCTTGAATATGCTTGACTTGTGAAAATATATCTAATAAACTAAATGTTTCTTTGTTACCTCATAAGAGAGATTTCTAATAAACTAAATGAAAATATTGAGTGAGTTTTGGTCTTTGAATTCAACTATTGCATACACTTGTGGCTTGATGTTTTGGTATGCTTCATTTAATACTACATTTTAATTTCTTAAAATATTTATGATTTTGTAGGTTGTAAATAGAGTATGTTGCAGCACTTGCGAATTGTCGCGTTTCAATTCAAAGGGATCAAGTATATTATGGGAAGGCAGGTGTCTCTAACTTGGCTATGGTCTAGATTAATTTCGTAGAGGTTATCTAAATTAATTGACAACTCATTGGCTATAGCTTAGAATGCTTACTTTATGTCTTTTATGAAATTCTACAAAACTATATAGTGTGCTTAAAAATATGCAGTGTTATTTTCTCAAAGCATAAAAAACACAATATGGTTTTGTCGAATTGCATAAAAAACATAAAGTAAGAAAATTTTCTTACTTGAAATATGGCTAACTTACCTACTTAAAGTATAAAATGATGATGTGAGTAATGTGAAATTATTTTAAAGTTACTATTTTATTATTTGCAATGCAGGACTTACAATCCCTTGAAGGTATTTAACATGGCATCAAATTTTGAAGAGTTAAGCAGTGAAACTTTGAAGTTATTTTGTAACGTCTATGAAACTTTTAAATCTTTTTAATAGCACATTGTATTAGTAGACTAAATACTAATACTTTTAGATAATAATTACAGATGATACTTATGGATAACATTTTGTGAAAATGAAATGATGTTTGAATGCATTTTCGTCCAGTAATGTATTAATTTTGAATGTGAAATAGGTACGTAAAGAGGTTCATATAAATTGATTGTAAAACAATAGTATTTATAAAATGCCAGAAAAATCTCTTTATAAGAGGCATAATTTATATCAAAAAATTATATCAATGAAATTCAAAAAATCTTATGATATCTGATTTAATAGGATACAAAAATATCTGTGAATATTAATTCACGAGAATTAAAAACACATGTTGAATAAAAGTAACATGAGTCGTAAAAGCTCATTAAACAACATTCTACAGAAGTCGAAAAATCATGTAAAAAGTGAGATACCATAGGGGTCTTCACAAGAGGCGTTGTGCCTCACGAAAAATGCAGACTTTTAATATGAGGGGCTATCACAGGCGGATTATTTTTCACGGGAATATCTGGCTCTTGTAGAATGTCATATTTCTTGTAGTGAAGAAAACTTATTCTTGAAACTTTTTCACGCTCAAATCGAATACGTATCATTCTTATTAAAAATTTCTAAGTGAAACAAAATCCATTGATTTATAAATCAATATATTTTTCACAATATAATCTTTGCTGATTTACACAAGATTCCATGTGTACCATGTTTACTGTGGTAAGTGCTTGACTAGGTGACAATCATCAAAACCGTTTATGTGAATTTCAATCTTTCTTATCAAATCAATCGTTCTCTCTATCCTCCCCCAAGAATATATAAGCTAAAAATCAAATCATGTAAACATTATTCAAGAGAACAAAGGAAGAAAAATTCAATAAAAGTTTACGTTTATAAGTAATTCAGCATTACAAACATCTGAAACAGAAATAGAATCAAGAGACAAAATCTATCCCTTCTTTGCAAGTTGTTCGATAGTAGGATCACAAACTCCAGTCCCATTGAAACAACGCAATCCAACTGTCTTGTAAACAAACGAAGTCGGATGAAGCGAGTCAAAGAAAAATGACACGTTCCTGTTTGGGCAAGGTTGTAAGCCTAGCACACAAGTACCATTGGTTGTAACCGGACAACATGGATTTATTGTATCCTTTAGCCCTGCAACATTTTACAACTGTATCAGACTTGATGGCAAGTTGGATGGAATTCGATGGAAGGATCAAAGTGGAATAGTCTTACAAGTGGAAGGGTATAATTGTCTAATAAAAACATAAGGATCATTTAGATGTAAAGATCAATAATAGGCTAATTTTACAAACTGGCCTACAAATAGGGCATTGGGTTAACTGTCAAATATACCTATAAAATTTTAAATGACTTTTTAAACCTTAAATTGTGAGAAAAATTTAGCAATACCCATTTCAGTAACTACTAATCTACCTAAGTACATGTCATAATTGATTTTAATGCTCCATAGACTCATTATAAAACAAGAAATAATTTAGATGAAAAAGTCAATTACCGTATTTTGAAGGATTTACGAACATATCATATTCAATATTGTAGGTTTTGAAAAGAACAAAGGTTGCGTTTGGAAGTTTAGTGTTCAATTCTTGGAGTTTTCCTGCAAGCTTCTCATTATATATGCGTACGACGGCATTTGGACCTTCAACACAAGTCAAACTCTCCTTTTTAAATTGTGGCCAACACCCAAGCGGAGCAATGTCACTTACTACAAATTTTCTAGCTCCCAACTGATACAATGTCTGCATTGCACAAATAACAAGATTGATTATTTTATAGAAAGTTGATGATAGATATCATTTGAAAATGGGTTCAAACTTAAAGGACTAAACTGAAAAAAAATAAAGTTTGAGCAACCAGTATGAACACATCTGAATAAGAAAAAAAAGAGAGGAGATTTTACCTGTAAGCAGATTCCGAGTTGAGTTACGACTCGGTCGGCAAAAGGTCTAGAAGCCTCGGGGTCTTGTTCTTGTTTCTTGAAATAGTCTAGTAAGTAATCATCTCTGCCTGTTCCAATAAGATAAATGGCATTGGACAGGTATTCTTCTGTCATCAAATCTTTTTGTAGATAGTTGTTAATAGTTTCATTAAACAGCTGAACTTGCTGGCTCATGCTCCACCTCCTATGCTGCATCCCAAATTAAACCAATAGTTTAGTTACTAATTTAAACAATAAACCAAAGGGAAAAAATCACTAGGACATGTTTGGGATCGAAAATCATGGAAGAAATGAAAAACAACTCGTTGTGTGTTTTTGGTAGCATAGAATATGAAAGTAAATAATGTTAAGATTATGTCATGTTTTTCTTTGGTATCTTCTTCCTTATCCTCTCCTATTTTAGTTAAATATCATTATCTGAACATAGTTTTAAGGAAGTTAAAAGATGAAACAGATCAACTCCTATTGGGAGATGATCATGGTATATAATCTATTTGGCTGATGATTCTCGGTCGTTTAATAGAAAAAGAACAGTCTAGGTCTAGACTCTTTTTTTCTATAAAACAATCCAAATACGATTAGGTAAAATAATGGAAGTCAACAATTAATGTCTATTCTTACAAAATATTCCATTCCTGTTGAGTCGAGAATTCCACAACGGCGGCATGCGTAGTTAAAACCATCAATCTCATATCTTGGCGTTATATAGTAATAAGCGTAGGATGAAGGAGAAAATTGATATCCAAGCCAACGAGCTGCATTAAAATTATGAAATTATTACAATTAATTTAAATAAAATATCATATATGTATATATATATATGGCATATATTTTTCTCTTCTTACAATCTTGCTAACATATCCTCTCCCGTTTAGAAATGCTGTAAAGTTGTTGTCTGAGATGAGCAATTAGATTGTTTCCTAACTGTGAATATCAGTTCAAAATAAAATTTTATTGTTCTAAATTGCTAATAGAGTTAATTTGGGACCGTCGAAGAATAATCCAATTGACCTAAAAACTCAAAACATCTCCCGTTTTGCTACTCATGGACCTTATCATCTGATGTTCTACATGTGTGGATCATGGTATTGATATTCTCTATGCTTCCTTGTATGTTAACTTCAGAACTAAAGAAGTTCAAATACTATTAAAATCAGAAAAAACACATTTTTCGACTCTTAAATGGACTAGAATAGTCGTTAACTGTTTCCGTTAATAATGTGACTTACCCATTACCTATTCATGCAAAACAGTGTAAATTTTTTAATAGATTTTTCTCAATTCTCATGGAGACAGTTAATAAACAGCTAGCATTCATTGCTAATGAAAAGTAAGTTGAAGGATTAAATGATTAAAACCAAAAATGCCGAGGATAAACTGACTCAAGAAAAAACAGATGATGACATGAATTATGAAAGATTAAATATGGTTAATAAGGAAGGAAGATAACATACCAATGTAATCACTATTGGTAAGACTATTTGTGAGCCGATCTGAGGAATTGAAAAAAAGATCCATACCATAAGGCCAAGTCTCTGCAATGGTAATACCAGCAGGCTCATTGCCTGGAGAAAGTATCGAGTCTCCAAACACATATAGAGCTGTAACAAGTTTATTTGCTAAGGCTCCCGAAAATGAGCTCAATAAGAGACAAATCAATACACTACACACTGAGATTTTCTCCATTCTTTTGTTTGTGAAGAAAATTAAATATCTTCGATTTCCAATTTATAGGACAAAGGGAGTTGATGGTGTTGGTTTAGAAAACCAGAATTTGGATCAAAAATAGTAAAACGGAACTACAAAAGAAAACTAATTTCAAGTAAAAATCATGCAGATTCCAGCAAGGTTTTCTTGTATAACGTTTTCTGGTACATGGTTTGTGGTAATTCATGGCCTATAATTTTCTTCCAGAAAGCACATGAAAGAGCCATTAGTGCTCTTGCAATGTTGTTTCGTTATAATATACTTTATTTTCCATTTTTTTCTTCTATTTTTTTTCCTTTTCTTTTTTAGTATTTAGGAGTTATAATTTATTTTCTTAAGATTATTATATTTTGAATTTTTATATAATTTTTGGATACAAGGGAAGGCAAAAACCAAAGAAATCAACAGCTAACACTTTGCAGACTTGATCTACCAATCAAGTCAAAAAACATACGATCACGAACATTCAAAGGACGAGATTCCAGGAAAGTTACTACAAAAGCAATCGAATGGCTTAAGTCAGTTAATCCGCCAGTGACCTGATTCGGCTCTTTATTGTTGTGCTGAATGGTTCACACACTGAAATTCTTCATAAGCTCCTTGCAAACTCCTATCAAGGAGGAGTATGGATGATGAGTCACTACAAACAATAACATTTGAATAACCTCGATCAAGAGCTCCACAGAGACCATGCCAGGCACCCCAGAGCTCAATAGCTAAAATATTACCATATCCAAGATTTGCCATGAAACCAAACAGCCATCGTCCTGTAGTATCCCTGGCAACACCTGTAATACCCCCAAGCATTATGAAGGGTAGATTTGTAATTCTAACCCCCTCCCCACTCACGCCTTAACACACACTACACCCTAGAGTAACCCATCAACTAATATTATATATACTCTAAAACCCATCTTCTTCTCCATCTCACCCTCTTTCTCTAGCAGTTTCACCCGCTTATAGCCTTTGTTCTTCACCCCCCTCTTTCAAACGTTTAACAGCAAGCCTCCATCTCTCATTCTTCCTCTTTGTATCTCTCCGTTGTTGATTCTCTGGTAAGCCATTTTCTTTCTTCCTCTTTCTTTATTATTTTTCTAGTTTCTCTATTTCTCAATTCAAATATCTCATTTCTATGTTTATATATTTATCCAAATCTGAACTTTTAGTCTTTAAATTCCAGCAATTTACATCCTATTGTATCTGTTTTTGGCATCGTCATCGCATCGCTGCCTGCAAGCTTCAATTCAGTAATTTTCATGTTCTCCTTTCTTTTATCTCTATTTTTTGTCTCCCTGTCTCGGTCTCTCTCTCTCTCTGTCCTTCGTCTTTCTCCCCCTATCTATTGCGTCTCTCTCTCTCTCCTTCGTCTCCTTCGTCTCCCTCTTCCCCTCTCTCTCTCTCACCCCTTCATCTCCCTCCCCCTCTCTGTTCTATCAATCTCTCTCCTTCGTCTCCACCCCCTCTCTGTTGCGTCTCTCTCTCCTTCGTCTCCCTCTCCCTCTCAATATTTTGTCTCTCTCTCTCCTTCGTCTCCACCCCCTCTCTGTTGCGTCTCTTTCTCTCCCCCTCTTCTTCGTATCCATTTTCTGTTTCCCCATTCTCTTGAACCGGTTCACCTGAAATGGACTAGTTCATTCAGACCAAGCTCAATCGATTTAGTCAGACCAGACTGGACCAGCTTGGTTAGACCAGACCGGACCAGCTCGGTCAGAACAGACCGGTTCAACCCAACCATACCGAACCGTCCCAAAACAGCAGAACCGAATCAGTTCAGACCACCCGAATCTTGTTGAACCGTTTTAAACCACTTGATCATTTACAACCGATGTGGTTTCCACATGTTCCCTACCTCGCTTAGTTAATTAAAGAATTGTAGATATTATATGAATTTGTTGTGATCTAGAATCCTTGGATTTCAGGTCATTAGTTATTGAATTTAATTCGTAACGAATCCAGGTAGATGGATTTACATAATAATTCAGTTCATATGTTATAAGTGTAGAATATATAATGTGAAATTATTTTATTATTTCTTTATGTTCAATCTTATGATCAAGTATTTTATTTATTTTTCATATTACGATGAAATTATTTACCCTGTTATATACGATTATATTTTTAGTTATACATGTAATAGTTATATCATTTATGTTCGCGAACAAGTTATATGTTTAGCCATATATACGTGATAATGTGATTTATGAATATTAATTCAAGTAAGCTGATAAGTAAACAAGAAGTAGACTTAGTCCTGTCCCTTTGGTTATCAAGTAACCAAATTGTTCACGTCATGTTATCAAGTTATACGGTTGGGTGTCACCATGTTCATGTTAGCGTCCTTAAGGTTCAGATAATCTTAAGTTACATCAAGTTTCAAGACACCCAATCTGTCATGTTCACGTTCATGTTACAAGTTCAAGTTCAAGTTATGAAACAGTTCTGGTTAGGTTGTTAATCGAATGATATGTCTAGTCGAATTATGATCAAGCAAGTATAAGTATTGGCATGTATAAGTGCAAGTTCAAGTTATATGTTAACCAGAAATCGGTATGTTATTACAAGTATTTTATGTGACCAGTAAATGTGTGAAATAAATTTACACGAGTTATATGTTTATATTTATGTCATGTGAAACTTATTAGTATGTGAATTTACTTACTGAGTATTTTTAATACTCACCCCCAATAGATGATTGTGTTGCAGGTGATGGTGAGCAGCAGGAGTGAGGGACTGCCATAACAAGCATGATTATGATTTTTAAGTTAAATTATAACATTATAACTTTAGTTTGACTTCAGTTATTTCATAAATTTATGAATATTCATGTTTAACTTTCATGTCTTATGGATTTTTCTGCTTCACTTTATTACAGTTTAATGAATCATTTATTTCAGTTTAATGAGTTAATGTTCTTTTAAAATAATTTTATGCTTCCGCCATTTAATGTTAAAATCAGGGCAAAATTAGGATTTTCAATTTGGGGATTTCCTCAAACTAGAGTTTTAATTGAATTGGGAAATTTTTTGAATTATGAAATTTCAAGCATGTTTAACCCTCAGGAATCGGGGTGTTACAGTTTGGTATCAAAGCCATGGTTTTAGATTCTGTAGACTTTTATAAGTGAAAGACATGGCATGTCACTCACTCTGCTCCTCCCTCATCTTGCAAGTCAGGTACACATGTTATATTTTAATTATTGATCGAGTATGATGTGTTTTCTTTCATTATGGCATGTTTCAATTATGTTTATGTTATATTTGTACGATACATTGGTAAGTCTTGGGTTTATGGGTAGCAGTGCAATGACGCCCCTACAAGGAACAACAACAATCATGCACCAGTTGATCCTACTACTAACCCACTAGTTGCTATGATGGATAAGTTTCAAGAATTTTTGGAGTTATTAAGGCAGACAGCTAAGGCTCGCCCAACTCAGCAACAGAAGATAGAGGTTGATCCAGACATTCAGGAGGCTGAAACCACCTAAATTTGACGGTCATTCGTCCGACCAACTGCTAGTTGACGAATGGATTGCAAGACTGGAGCAGATCTTCCAGCTTATGCCGTGTTCTGAGATTCAACAGGTTGTTTGTGCAACATTTATGCTGACACGGGAGACTCGAAAATGGTGGGAGCTCATGACATTGATCGTAATCCAGTGACATGGGATCGTTTCAAGGAAATCTTCTTTGAGAAATATTTTCCAATCACAGAGAAGGTGGCCGAATTCCTCAGACTTGTGCAATGAGCTATGAGTGTAGCTGAATACGAGCGAAAATTTAAAGAATTGTCTCGGTACACCACGCACTATGTGGATAGCGATATAAAGAAGGCACGGAATTTTGAAAGAGGACTGCGTCCAGAGATTAAGGGATCAGTGTCGCTCCATAAGCATACCACTTATGCGGCGGTGGTTGAGGCAGCTTTGTTGATGGAACAGAATCTTCCTCCACGTGCACCACCACAGTCAGAGCAATCATTTCATGGAAAAGGGAAAGCGCAAGATTCTCATCAGGGTCCCACAATGGAAAAAGGCAGATGATCAAATCAAATCCCTTATGTGCTACATGTAACAAGCACCATGACGGTCAATGCTTTAAGGCGAACAATGCTTGTTTTAAGTGTGGGAAGATTGGGCATTACCTCAGACAGTGCCATCTGCTTGCTCAAGGGCAGCCTAGTAATGCTACAGGTGGTAGAGCTAAAGGGAATGTTTTCGCTTTAACTCACCAGGAATCTAAGCAGTCGGATGCAGTTGTGGCAGGTACATTAATTGATTCTGGATCCATGCATTCTTTTATATATGCTTCATTTGTGACTCATGCATCTTTGTGTGTTATGCCATTGGGTTTTGAGTTATGTGTTTCTACGCCTTCCAGAGCTTATCTACTGGCTAATATGGCGATAGAGAGTTGTTCAGTGATGATATCAGATCGTGTTATGAATGCAAAGCTTATAGTCCTAGGAATGCATGATTTTAACTTAATTCTAGGGATGGACTGGTTGGCTGCTAACTATGCCAACATAGACTGTTATCGAAAGGAAGTTCGATTCCTACCTCCAGGCAGACCTAGCTTCAAGTTTAAAGGATCTCAGCAACGGCCTATACCGAAGGTCATATCTGCTTTACGGGCACAACGCCTACTTGATCGTGGTAACTGGGGTTACTTAGCTTCTATTGTGGATACAACTAAGAACAATGTGGATATTGGATCAGTTCCAGTAGTTTCTAAATTTTTTGGATGTCTTTCCCAATGATTTGCCAGGACTTCCTTTTCCTCGGGAGACAGATTTTTGTATTGAGTTGGTACCAAGCACTGCCCCTATATCCAAAGCTCCGTATCGTATGGCTCATGCAGAGTTGAAGGAACTTAAGGACCAACTTTAAAAATTACTGGATAAGGGTTTCATTAGACCCAGTGTTTCACCTTGGGGTGCTCCAGTATTATTTGTTAAAAAGAAAGATAGATCAATGAGGCTATGCATTGATTACCGGGAGTTGAATAGAGTCATTATCAAGAATAGGTATCCGTTACCGCGTATTGAGGATTTGTTTGATCAACTTCAGGGAGCATCGGTATTCTCTAAGATTGATTTAAGATCAAGATACCATCAGCTCAAGATTTGAGATAAGGATATTCCTAAGACAGTGTTTCACACTCGTTACGACCATATGAGTTTGTATTGATGTCATTTGGATTAACTAATGCTCCGACAGCCTTTATGGATTTGATGAACGGGTTCTTTTATGATCGTCTTCATTGATGATATTCTAGTGTACTCTAGATCAGAGACTGAGCATATGAATCACCTCAAGATTATTTTGCAAGCATTAACGAAGTACCAGTTATATGCTAAAGTCCAGAAGTGTGAGTTTTGGCTTCAGCATGTATCATCCCTTGGTCATGTGGTATCTGGAGATGGAATCTCAGTTGATCCATCTAAGATCGAAGCAGTCGTTAACTGGCCTCCACCAGCAAATGTTGGGGAAGTTCGTAGTTTTCTAGGTTTTGCAAAGATTGTTGTTCCACTTACTCAGTTGACCAGGAAGAGTTCCACCTTTACTTGGACGGTTAAGTGTGAGAAATGTTTTCAAAGACTTAAACAAAAATTAGTGACAGCACCCGTGTTGACCATTCCAGATGGCAAGAGCGACTTTTTGATTTACTGCGATTCTTCCAAGAGAGGATTAGGTTGTGTTTTGATGTAACAGGGAAAGGTCATAGCATATGCCTCTCGTCAGCTCAAGCCTTATGAACAGAATTATCCTACACATGATTTGGAGTTGGCTGTAGTTGTATTTGCTCTCAAGATCTGGAGACATTACTTGTATGGCTATAAGTGTCAGATTTACACAGATCATAAGAGTCTTAAGTACTTTTTCACTCAAAATGAGCTTAACATGAGGCAACGTTGTTGGTTGGAATTGGTGAAGGATTATGACTGCAAGATCATTTATCACCCAGGAAAGGCAAACGTAGTGGTTGATGCCCATTCAGCAGCTCTTATTACGTCTCAAGAGCATCTCTTGGAGCATTTTGAACGTACCAAAATTCTAGTTTTGCTAAAAGATACTACGGTGCAATTAGCTTAGCTCACAGTTCAACCGTCATTGCAACAACACATTATCAATGCACAGGACTCAGATTCTGAGTTACTTTTGATTCATAACAAAGTGGGTTCGGAAAAAGGACAAGGTTTTGATGTTAGTAACAATTCAGCTTCACTTTCATATGAGGCTTTGTGTTCCGAAAGACGCAGTCATTAGGCGAGAATTACTCACGGAGGCTCATAGTTCACCATACACTATGCACCCTGACAGTACTAAGATGTATCATGATATGAAGTTACATTATTGGTGGAACGGTATGAAGCGTGACGTCGCTGAGTTCGTTAGTAAGTGTTTGGTGTGTCAGCAGATCAAGGCACATAGATAATGACCATCTGAGGTCTTGCAACCTTTAAGTTTTCCTGAATGGAAATGGGAGCATGTGGCAATGGATTTCATTTCGGGGCTACCGAGGGCTGTAAAAGGTTTTAACTCCATTTGGGTTGTGATAGATCGTCTCATCAAGTCTGCACACTTTTTGCCTGGTAAGACTACATTTTCAGTTGAGGATTGGGCTCGGTTGTATATCCGAGATATTGTTCGACTTCATGGGGTTCCGGTGTCTATAGTATCAGATCAGGATTCGTGATTCACGTCAAATTTTTGGCAGAGTTTACAGAGAGCTTTGGATACTCAGTTGAATTTTAGTACAGCTTTTCATCAGCAATCTGATGGGCAATCTGAGCGGACGATTCAGGCGTTGGAAGATATGCTTCGAGCTTATGTCTTAGATTTCTCTGGCAGTTGGGACACGCACTTGGCACTCATCAAGTTTTCTTACAATAACAGTTATCAGGCGACTATTGGTATGGCTCCATTTGAGGCGGTTTATGGAAAAAAATGTCGGTCACCAATTCACTGGGATGAGGTTGGCAAACGAAAGTTTTTGGTCCCTGACTTGGTTCAATCTACAAATGAAGCTATTCAGAAAGTCAGAGATAGAATGAAGACCGCTCAGAGTAGGAAAAAGAGTTATCCAGATGTCAGGAGGAAGGATCTCGAATTTTGAAGTGGGTGATCACGTGTTTCTTAAGGTTGCCCCAATGAAGGGAGTTATGTGTTTTGGTCGCAAGGGGAGGCTGAACCCCAAGTTTATTGGCCCTTTTGACATTTTGGATCGTATCGGTCCTTTGGCCTACCGGCTTGCTTTACCACCAGCTCTTTCAGGTGTTCATAATGTGTTTCACGTCTCGATGCTTCACAAGTACGTTCTTGATCCAATGCATGTCATCGATTTTTAACCTCTGCAAGTTCGTGATGATCTTACTTATGAGGAGAAGCCAGTCAGAATTCTAGAGCGTGGGAATCAGACTCTTCATAATAGATCGGTTCAGTTAGTTAAGGATCTCTAGAGAAATCATCGAGTCAAGGAAGCAACATAGGAACGAGAAGCAGATATACATGTCAAGTATCCAGAGTTATTTCAATAAGGTAAATTCCTTTCAAGGATGAAAGTTCTTAAGGAGGGGAGAATGTAATACCCACAAGCATTATAAGGGGTAGATATGTAATTCTAACCCCCCCCTCACGCCCTAACACACAATATACCCTAGAGTAACCCACCAACTAATAATAATATATATATACTCTAAAACCCATCTTCTTCTCCATCTCTCCCTCTTCCTCTCGCAGTTTCACCCACATAAAACTGTTGTTCTTCACCTCCCTCTCTCAAACGTTTGACAGCAAGCCTCCATCTCTCCTTCTTCCTCTCTGTATGTCCATTGTTGATTCTTTGATAAGCCATTTTCTTTCTTCCTCTTTATTTATTATTTTTCTAGTTTCTCTATTTCTCAATTCAAATATCCCATTTCTATGTGTATATATTTATCCAAATCTGAACTTTTAGTCTTCAAATTCCAGCAATTTACATCCTATTGTATCTATTGTTGGCATCGTCATCGCATCGCCGCCTGCAAGCTTCAATTCGGTAATTTTCATGTTCTCCTTTCTTTTTCTCTCTATTATTCTCTCCCTCTCTCGGTTTCTCTCTCTCCTTCATCTTTCTCCCCCCCTTGTTGCGTCTCTCTCTCCTTCGTCTCCCTCCCCCCTCTCTCTGTCTCCCCTTCGTCTCCTTCCCCCTCTCTATTCTGTCTCTCCCTATCCTCCGTCTCTACCCCCTCTATGTTGCGTCTCTCTCTCTCTCTCCTTCATCTCCTTCTCCCCCTCTCTATTTTGTCTCTCTCTCCTCCGTCTCCACCCCCTCTGTTGCGTCTCCTCTCTCTCTCTCTCTCTCTCTCTCTCTCTCTTCGTCTCCCTTTTTTCTGTTTCCCCCTTCTCTTGAACCAGTTCAATCATACCAGACAAGACTGAACCAGATCGGTCAGACCAGACCGATTCAACCCGACCAGACTGAACTGACCCAAAACAGTAGAACCGAATCAGTTCAGACCACCCGAACCTTGTTGAACCATTTTAAACCTCTTGATAATTTACACCTGATGTGGTTTCCACATGTTCCCAACCTCGCTTAGTTAATTAAATAATTGTAGATATTATATGAATTTGTTGTGATCTAGGATCCTTGAAATTTAGGTTATTAGTTGTTGAATTTAATTCGTAGCGAATCCAGGTAGATGGATTTACATAATAATTCGGTTCATATGTTATAAGTGTAGAATATATAATGTGAAATTGTTTTCTTATTTTTTTATGCCAAATCTTATGATCAAGTGTTTTATTTATTTTTTCATATTACGATGAAATTATTTACCATGTTATATACAATTATATTTTTATTTATACATGTAATAGTTATATCATTTATGTTCGTGAACAAGTTATATCTTTACCCATGTATATGTGATAATGTGAATTATGAATATTATATCAAGTAAGCTGATAAGTAAACAAGAAGTAGACTTAGTCATGTCCCTTGGTTATCAAGTAACCAGATTGTTCACGTCATGTTATCAAGTTATACGGTTGGGTGTCACCATGTTCATGTTAGCGTCCTTAAGGTTCAGATAACCTTAAGTGACATCAAGTTTCAAGACACCCAATATGTCATGTTCACGTTCATGTTACAAGTTCAAGTTCAAGTTGTGAAACAGTTCTGGTTAGGTTGTTAATCGAGGGATATATCTAGTCAAATTATGATCAAGCAAGTATAAGTATTGGCATGTATAAGTACAAGTTCAAGTTATATGTTAACCATGAAATCAATGTTATTACAAGTATTTTATGTGACCAGTGAACGTGTGAAATAAATTTGCACGAGTTTTATGTTTACATTTATGTCATGTGAAACTTATTAGTATGTGAATTTACGTACTGAGTATTTTTAATACTCACCCCCTAGATGATTGTGTCGCAGGTAATGGTGAGCAGTAGGAGTGAGGGACTGCCCTAATAAGTATGATTATGATTTTTAAGTTAAATTATAACATTATAACTTCAGTTTAACTTCAGCTATTTCAGAAATTTATGAATATTCATGTTTAAATTTCATGTCTTATGAATTTTCGTGCTTCACTTTATTACAGTTTAATGAATCATTTATTTCAGTTTAATGAGTTAATATTCTTTTAAAATAATTTTATGCTTCCGTCATTTAACGTTAAAATCAGGGTAAATTTTGGGTTTTCAATTTGAGAATTTTCTCAAATTAGGGTTTTAATTGAATTGGGAAATTTTTTGAATAATAAAATTTCAAGCATGTTTAACCCTCAGATATCGGGGTGTTACAGCACCATCAGCAGAGATTTCCCCAGGCTTTTATTTAGCACTACAATCAACATTCAATTTGATCCTACTATTAGGAGGCGGAGACCACTTTAAAGAACAAGTGATCTTATTCCTTGTGCACGACATCCAATTTTTACCAAGCATTGACTTCATCTCTTGGGAAATTGCATAGAAATGCAGAAACTTTTGAAAAGTTTAAGGACTTCAAAGCTAAAGATGAAAAACAATTAGGTAAATCATTGAAAACATTTCGACCAGATCGAGGTGGTGAATACTTGAATTTAAAATTCAAGGATTACCTACTAGAGTATGGCATGTTATCCCAATTCACAACACTTGGAACATCACAGCAAAATTATGTTTCGGAAAGGAGAAACCAAACTTTATTGGATACGGTTAGCTCTATATTAAGCTACTCATCACTACCACTCACATTTTGGGGATATGCACTGCAAATGGCAACTTACATTTTGAATGTAGTGCCTTTTAAGTTTGTAAGCAAGACATTTTTAGAGTTATTGGCTTTAAACCTAGTTTACGTCATTTTCGTATATGGAGGTGGCCAACTAACATTCTTAAGACTAAAAAGTTAGACTCAAGATCTGAAGTGTGTATATTTGTTGGCTATGCTCCAAAGACTAGAGGTGAGTACTTTATAGTCACAAGGATCAAAAAGTGTTTGTATTGACAAATGCGACATTCCTTGAACGTGACTATATGGAAAACTACAAATCTCGTAGCAAAGTAGTTCTTGAAAAATTAACGTCTGATGAGATCAGACCACCTTCATCATTAACTGATAAACTATAAACCACAGAAACTATTGTTCCTGTTCAGGAAACCCTGGTGTAACATCGTGGTGGAAGAATTGCAAGATAACCTATTCTTTATGAACTAGAGGCACATGTCCTAGTGTCTGACACTGATAAGGATGGTCCATTGACCTTTAAAGAGGCAATGGATGATCCTGAAAATGAGAAATGGCGAGGTGCCATGAACCTGAAAATGGAATCGATGTATTCCAATTTCATCTGGAAACTTATAGATCCACTTGAAGATGTCAGGGCCATTGGATGTAAATGGATTTTTAAGAAGAAAAGAGGTGCAGATGGGAAAGTAGAGACTTTCAAGGCACGACTATAGCCAAGGGCTATTCACAAAGGGAATGAATTGATTATGAAAAGACATTCTCCCAAGTTGTCAAGCTAGAATCCATTCGAATCCTTTTGTCCATTGTCACTAGTTTAGACTATGAAATATGATAAATGGACATCAAGAGATCTTTTCTGAATGACTCTCTTGAAGAAAGGATCTATTTGATGCAACCAAAAGGGTTCGTGAAAAAATGGCAAGATCAGAAAATATGCAAGTTGCTTAAATCCATTTATAGATTACAGAAAGCATTTAGATCTTATAATCATACCTTTGATGAGATTATTAAATCATATGGCTTCGAGCAATATGTTGACAAAGCTTGTGTTTATATACATCAAATACAAGATAGTGATTTTCTTAGTTGTTTATGTTGACGATATTCTACTCATTTGAAATGATGTAGAAACTTTGTTAAAGGTAAAGAAGTAGTTAGCTAAGAAATTCCAAAAGAAAGATTTGGGAGAGTCGAGCTATGTTCTAGGCATCCAAATTCTAAGGGATAGAAAGAACTAGCTCTTGGCACTTTCTCAGGCATCTTATATTTGTAAGGTGCTGGAGAGATTCCCTATATATGAGGAATTAGATAGGTCAACTACCGGTGAGACATGGAATCGTCCTCTCCAATGAACAATGTCCTAAGACACTTCAAAAGGAAGAGGATATGATAAATTTCTTAAGCTATTTGGTAGTCTCATGTATACCACGTTGTGTACGAGACTAGACATTTTTTATGCAGTGAGAATTATCGGTCGTTATCAATCAAATTTTGGTTTAGAACATTAGATTGCAGTAAATCACATTCTCAAGTATCTTAGGAGAACGATGAACTATATGCTTCTTTACTTAGGTGGAGACATAACCCGACTAGATATATTGATTCTGATTTTTAATCAGACAGGGATAGTCAAAAGTCTACGTCTAGATCAGTATTCACTCTAGGTGGAGGAGCTATAGTCTGGAGAAGTATAAAACAATCTAGTATTACAGATTCCACTATGGAAGACGAATATATAGCGGTTTATGAAGCTGCAAAATAATCGGTATGGCTCAAGAAGTTCTATACTTATTTAGAAGTAGTTATGGATATGGACAAGCCATTAATCTTGTATTGTGACAATAGTGGGGCGGTCGCTAATTCCAAAGAACCGAGGCGTCACAAAAGGGGCAAGCACATAGAGAGAAAATATCATCTTGTAAGAGAGATCGTGCATCGAAAGGATGTGATTGTTATGAAGATAGGGTCATATTAGAATCTGGCTTATCATTTTACTAAGACACTTCATGTGACGTCATTTAAGATTCATGTGCGTAACATGGGGTTAAGAGAGATGCCACATTTGCTTTAGGACAAGTGGAAGATTGTTGAGGGTTATGCTCTCAAAGTATGTGTATTGACATTTTAATATGAAATTTAATGAAATTACATTTTTCTTATAATTGTTCTTTTAAATTATTGTTGAATAATTTATATAAATATCTAAAAATTTCATATTCATTAATGAGACTATGATCTTGTATTAGTACCAAAGGATTAAGAACATAGATAATGAATAAAATTGTCAGCAACATATTAAAGTATGAAATTATTAATGAATGATTGCTAGTATGGTTCACTAAGCATTATGAATGCATGTGAACTAGATCTGGATCATTGACGTGGATAGACCTCTTAATGAATGTACTTTATATAATAAGATTATATATGAAAGGACTGATGTGAATTAATATCTTTATTAACTTGCAGTTTATCATAAATATTTAATACAAATCAATCTGATGATCATATGTCGATCAGTCTGAATCCTAAGTAGTCATGAACACTTATACATGTCTACAGGATATTTTAATTCACTCCTTAAGGTTTTTTTTAAAACATACTAGTGACTTTTGTTTTAGAGATTTAGTGATGTGAATGGCTGGAAACATGATCTTACAAGATTTGGAATCCAAGTTTTCCTAACGTTTTGTATATTGGTTCACTTAAGTGTTAATTCTAGAACTGAATGGTTATTGAGCATGAATTTATAGTACGATTATAAACTAGTGAATTAATAGTACTTAAGGATCAAGAGATGATTAGAAGGGTAAAATGATAATTTTGATCAACTTTAATTTATGAACCAATAATTAAATAATAGAACTACATGGAATCACTATATCAATGGACTAAATGAGAATACTCTGTAAATATATTCTATAATCTCTAAAAGTGTAATTTTATATTTATAGTGGAGTAATAATGGAATTAATAAATAAGATTATTTAATTTAATAATTTAATTTATTGGAGCATAGGATTATAGGTCCATGGTCCCAAGTCATTTTATACTACACTGCCAAGAGTGTGAATATTTCAATATATGAGAAAAAGACTAACTTGCAAAAAGAATTATATTTCTGGGGCAAGTACCTAATTATGAGATAACTATATGTGATTAATTCATAAAATTATTTTTTAAATTTGGAAATTATATAAATAATTATATCGATAAATTTATAATTATCGATAAGTGCTAATTTAGGAAATTAGATAATGTAAAATTATTATTAGATAATAATTTAAAATTTGAATCAACTAAATTTATTATTTGTGAGCTAATGGATAAGCTAGTTGATCGGGATGATCAGATAAGTTGATTGTGAATTAATTGATATCTAGATATTTATCTGATTAAAATAAATAATTAATTTATCGAAATTTTCACGTGGTATGTTGGACTGTCACATGTCAATCACTGATTGAGAATCAAAAATTGGCATGGACTATTGTAGCGTCACGTGGCACTACAGTTGGGCGTGCAATTGTGTAGTGTCACACGGTACTACAGCAGTGCCGTGAATTACAATGTTGTGAGGCACTTTGATACCCCAGGTCACACTGTAGTGTTGTGTGGCATTGTAGTTGTGCACAGTCACAGTGGGCCCCACTGTCATGGTAATTTTGTGATTAATTATTATTTTATGTATATCCTAAAAACCCGAGGTGCCTAGAAAATATATATAGATATTATTCTATTTGTCCCAGTGTTGAATTTTTGTGTGCTAACAACACAGTTGCTATCAGGATGAAACTCTCTGAGATTAAAAAATTAATAAAAAACCTCTTTGAGAATAATCATTATAATCTCTTAGAGATTAGTCTCAAAATTATTTCTTCTCCGAAAATCTCTAGATCTCATGTGTTGAGTGCATCTAAAGACAAAAAAAGTGTTCTTGCTATATTCTACGTGCTCACACACATCCTAGTGTGTTTGAATATTGACTTGAAATACCTTGGTGTGGATTTTGAAGTTCGTTGTTCGTGGGAACGGAAGATCGTTGGTTTGCAATGATGCTTGATTAGACTATAAGAGATATACATTTTATATCCATGTATATCTTCGATTTAATATATACATATAATGGATCTGATAAAATGAGTTTTCCTTTTATTTTGGATATCGTGGTGCTGCAATTATTTCAATTAAAGTTTAAATTTTTTAAGAGCCCAAGCACCGCGATTCCAACACATTCAACAATTGTGACATGTTAAATTGCAACTTGTTCATAACATAGTTGGTGGTGAATGCATAAAAAGTAGGTGTGAGCGATTCAAGTATAATGCTGACTTGAGTTCGTTCATTAATGGTCGCCTCATGTACTTCTGTCTCATGCATTATGTTGATTATGTTCAAAATATGTTCACACCCAGAAGTACATTTCTTCATCTTGGTCGTCATATAACTCCTAGTAGCCTCATGATGACTTTGTTCAGACTGTTTCCCAAACGTCACCTGTAAAGATTCCATAATCTCGTAGGCAATCGTCATTCTCCCATGCTTGATTCTCAGAACATCATTCATGCTCACAAGCATGTAGCACATCGCTTTGTTGTTCGAATCCAAGCATATAACTTGTCCCTAACATTCTTAGGGGCATTGGCAGTTGACTCCTCAGGACATTTCTCAGTAAGAACAAATTTGTGGTTCTAAAAAATTATCATCAGGTTTAAATTTGATTTTCATCTTCTAAAATTATCACCATTTAATTTCTCAAGTGCAAGTAAAGCATTAATAGGGTTGCACATGGTAGACATAGTAATAACTGAAAAATAAAACATACATAATTCAATATTATTGAAGTAAATATCCAAAATTTAGAAAGTAAACGTGATGCATGAATACAACATAATAAACACAAATTTAATTTTTACTAATCTACGATCAAACAACCTAACAATTAATGTGCTACCTTAGGGTCAGTTAGATTAATCTTAGAATGTCTATGAGATATTTTCTTTCTTATTAATTAAAAACTTAAAATATCTCATATTTTCTCATTTAACAATAAGATATCACTAATTTTTTGTCAACTCACAATTATCCACTCAAAACTTAATTGTGACTATATGAGTGTAATCCATTATTTCAGATACCATGACTTGATTTAGAATAGGGACGGTTAAAACTAAACTATATCACTTAGTCATATCTTCTTAAGAAGTTTAACTTTGGTATTGATACAGCTCAAAACCTTTTTTAGGGGGATGAAAACAAAGTCATCTCGAGGCCCTCACTGTACTCACGATGTTGTACTAATAATGGAGATCATATGTTAATTAACATGTCAACTTTCTCTCAATCACTATTTTAAGATAATGTGTTTCTATTTTAACTAATCAATTAATTTTAAATTAATTACTAGTTAAAATAACCCTAAGAATGTAAAATTAACAATTAATTCAATCTTATTGGTCTAAGTTTATTTAACCTTCTAAAGAGCCTAAGTCATAATTAGGTGAACTTAGAATAACAAATTAATTACATTCATCAAACTTTAATAAAACCCTTTTAATAAAGTTGGTTGTCCTAAATGTTACTATAACATTTATTGTGGTGTGAGTACTAAGTTTTAATTAATTAAAACCTAGCAGTTTATATGTAATTGATTTTATAAAAGAATTCATGTAAATATATTATGACAATCCTAATCAATTATGTTTCTACCAATAAGATGTATGATTAAATAAAATTGTGTGAGTTTTCATGCATGACATGTGATCGACTAATGCACGGTCATGTTATCAATCATATCAATAAATATTTATTTAACAATTAAATAAAATAATGATCAACTGAGTGACTGTTGGGTATTACTAAATTACAACCATTCAAATATAAAAATAAAATTACAAAGATGACTTCATGAATACATATTTCTAAAATATCTCATTATTCGCCAGAGATTCATCTTCATAATCGTCAAGTTTTGAAGAAAAGCTTTTAACTAGGAAAAACTATTGTTCTTAATTAAATAATCTCTATAATTATCCTTTTTAAAAAAAAGTTATTGAATTTGATTTAATCAAAAAATAATTTAATGACACATCAAACTTGGGACAAATCCAATTATTTAATTAATTTTTAATTTTCATAAAATTAAAAATTAATTTTAAAATTACATTAAGTTTAAAATTCAAAATACAAAAGATAGAGTTTGAGTTTTTCTAAAACACCGCAGGAATAGGGTAACACGATATCAGGGTTTATGCAAAACTTTCCTTATAGTAACAACAATTGTCACCGACAATAGGACTCTGTCATCGTCGTCCCTATCCACCGTCGTTGACCATCGTAGGCCACTGTCGTCGACCATCATAGGCCACTGCCGTCGACCACCACTGGTTGGACCGCTGGTGACTTTTATGGTGGAACCGCCGCTGGCAACATTGTCGGCACCATCACGGATGCCAATTTTCCAGCGGCGTCTCCACCACTGGACCACTACCGACGCCCGAGCTAGAAATCCCTAGGAATTCAAATATTTCCGTTTTCTTCCTCGTTTGTCATATGTGTTCTTCGTCTTCTCGCGATCATTTAAAACATAATATTCAAAATAAAAATTATAAAAATTTCTATGCTCCAAAACTAAACTTTAATCACAATAATTGCAGTGCCAAAATATCTAAAATACAAACTTTTTTCATTCGGATCTATTATATATTTATATAATAAATCGAAGTCATACATGGATATAGAATATATATATATATATATATATATATATATATATATATATCTTGTAGTATAATCCAATGTACTCGCAAACCAATGATTTTCTGTTTCCACGAACAACAAACTTCAAGATCAGCACCAAAATCTTCCTAGTCAATCCTCAAACACACTAGGACGTGTGTGTGGAAGTAGAATATAGCAAGAACACTTTTTTGTGTTTAGATGTACTCAACACATGAGATCTAGAGATTTTCGGAGAATGAATAATTTTGTGAGACTAATCTCTAAGAGGATACAATGATTATTCTCATAGAAATTTTTTATTAACTTTTAATTTCAGATAGCTCCACCTAGATAGCAATTGTGTTGTTAGCACACTAACTACAACAATGACGCCAATAGAGTAATATCTATATATATTTTCTAGGCACCCCAGATTTTTAGGGATATATATAAAATAATAATTAATCACAAAATTGTCATTGCAGTGGGACCCACGTAACTGTGCACAACTGTACTATCACACGACACTGCAATGTGCCATGAGGTATCACAGTGCCTCACGGCACTACTGTAGTGTTGTGTGGCATTACAATAGTCCATGTCAATTTCTGATTCTCAATCAACGATTGACATGTGGTAATCCAACATGCCACATGGCAATTTTTGAAATTAATTATGTACTTTAATCAGATAAATATATAGATATAATTTAATTTAAAATTAGCTTATCTTATCATCCGTATCAACTAACTTATATGTTAGTTCACAAATATAAGATTTAGTTTATTCAAATTTTGAATTATTATCTAATAATATTTTAACATTATCTAATTTCACAAATTATATATACTGTCTCACTTATCGATAATTAAAAAATTAATCGATATAATTATTTATATATAATTTCTGAAAATTAATATAATTAATTTAATTAATTAATCACACATAATTATCTAATAATTATGTACTTGCCATAGAATTATAATTCATTTTGTAATTTAGTCATTTTCTCATGTTCTGAAATACTCACTCAATAGACTGTGTAGTACAGAAGTGACATAGAGACCATGAACCTGTAATCCTAAGCACCAATAAACTAGATTATTAATTAAATAATCTTATTTATTAAATTCATTGTTATTCCACTATAAATATGGAATTGCACTATTAGAGATTATATAATGTATTTATGGAGATTCTCGTGTAGCCTATTGATATAATCATTTCATATAGTTATGTCATCCAATTATTGGTTCGTAAATTAGAGATGGTCAAAATTATTGTTTACCCTTCTAATTACATATTGATCCTTAAGTACCATTAATCCTCTAGTGAATGGCTAATTTATAACTGTATTATAAATTTGAGCTCAATAATCATTCAGTTCCATAATTAACACTTAATGAAGCCGATATACAATCCATGAGGAAAGCTTGGATTCCAAATCTTGTAAGATCATGTTCTCAGCCATCCACATCACTGAATCTCTAAAATAAAAGTCACTAGCCTATTTTACAAACAAACCTTAACTAGTGAATCAAAAGATCTGGTAGACATATATAAGAGTTCATGACTACTCAAGATTCAGACTGATTATCAATTGATGTGTATTAAATCTTTATGATAAATGATAAGTTAATAAATATATTAATTCATATCGGTCATGTCATATATAACCTTATTATATAAAGTATTCACAAAGATATCTATCCACATCTATGATTCAGATCTAGATCACATGCGTTCTTAATACTTAGTAAACTGTATTAGCAACCATTCATTAAAGATTACATATTTTAATATATTGCTAACAATTTTATTAATTATCTATGATTTTAATTCTCTCGTACTAATACAAGATCATAGTCTCAATAACGAATATTGAATTTTCAGATATTTATATAAATTATTTAATAATAATTTAAAATCATAATTATAAAAAAATATAATTTCATTAAATTTCATATTAAAATGTTTATACGCATGTTTTGAGGGCATAACTCCCACCAGGCACGACGAAAACACCTATTCTTGGTGAGCAATTTGTCCATGACAGCTAATTACAGAAAAGATTTCACACACTTGCACCTTTAAATTCCATATCAAATTTCACAGTAGAAGATAGTAAAGCATCACCTTCAATCATGCCGTAAGCCGATACAACCGAGAAAATACCATGAGTGTGACCCCAGATAAAAATGTCAGGCTTGTCACCGGAAGGATCCAGATAAACACTTGCAATTTCAGCTACACAACGCAGATGCAGAAGGTGCATGAATTTCTCCCATTTCCAGCCTAAACCCTCCGGCTAATAGTCACTAACTGTGCAATTCCTCTCATCCATCGGGATCTCATCCAAAGCACAATTTGAAAGGGATCCTAGCTTAGTCCACTAGTCCAGTAAAAAATGAATGCTATGGCATGAGTGAACTATCCATTTAATACCCTGGAACATAGATTGAGCAACCTCCCAAATCGCTTTCCAAATGGGAGAAGCAGACTTACTCAAAGACGCAACCCACAAATTGGTATTCTTAAGCTACTTATCACGCAGAACCTGAGCCCATAGGCTATGCGAACCATTCACAGTTCCCACGTAAAACCTCAATTGCTCTTCCTTTTACAGACAACATTCCAATTAACCAAATGAGTTTCTCTTCAGCCCAAACTGCTACCCCAAATAAAACTGTAGTTCAACCGATTGATATCATCAATAATACCCTTGGGAAGACTTCTAGATTGCATAAAATACAATGGAATGGAACTAGTAATAGCACTAATGAGAGTAGCTTTACCAGTAAGAGAGAAGACATGAGGCCGCCAAGAAAAAAGATTTTTTCTAAACTCTATCCACAACATTAGGAAAAAAAATTTAGAGACATCCATATTGTATATGAACACCAAGGTACTTGCCAAAAGTGGTTATCTTGTGAATACCAGAGATAGACAAAATATCGTGCACCACATTATAAGGAACGGTAGGTGACAAGACAATAGAGAACCTATTAAAATTGACCTTTTGATGAGAGGCTTGCGCAAAAAGATTAAGGCACTCCATGATCACCCGAATTTAGCAAGTAGAAGCGTTAACAAAAATAAGAAGAACATCCGCAAAAAAGAGATGTGAAAGCTTGAAACCACCTCTAGCCATACTCAAAGGCTTTCATACATTAGTAGAGACTTTAGAACTTATCAAGTGTCAAAGACGATCTGTAACGCTCGAGTTTCCGAGAGTAAAACATGCATGTAATTTCACTTATTTAACAATCTTCAATTCAATTGAAACTTTAATTAAAGAAAAATCTCAAATTGAAAACACTTTTTTTGCCCTAATTTAAACATTAAATAGCGGAAGCATAAAATCATTTTAAGAGAATATCTACGCAATAAACTGAAATAAATATTTCATTAATCTGTAAGAAATTCGATTATGAAAATTCATAAAACATGAAAGTCAAACATATTATCAAAGACTAAAATATGAAAATTCATAAATTTCTGATGTCATATAATCATAGTTATTGAAAATCTCATATTTTCACAGACTATGAAAGTCTCTTACTTCTGCTGCTCGTCATCACCTACAACATATTCATTTATGGGGGTGAGTATTAAAAATACTTAGTAAGTAAACCCACATACTAATAAGCTTCACATGACATAAATGCAAACATATAACTCATGCAACTTTAATTTAACGCATTCACTTGACTATTAAATTACATAAAATACTTGAAATTAACATAATTGATATCATAGTTAACATATAACTTGAACTTGTACTTATTTTTGCTGATCCTTGTAATTGCTTGATCATTATTTGATTAGGCATATCCTCCGATTAATAAGTTAACTAGAATTGTTTCACATTTGAACTTGAACTTGTAACGTGAAAGTGAACATGACGGATTGAGTGTCCTGAATCTTAAGGACGCTAACATAAACATGGTGACACCCAACCGTATAGCTGATAACATGACGTGAACAATCTGGTTACTTGATAACCAAGAGACATGACTAAGTCTAGCTCTTGTTCACTTATCACTTTACTTGAGTTAAGATTCATAATTCACATTATCACATACACATGAGTAAACATATAGTTTGTTCATGAACATAAACAATATATCTATTACGTGCATAACTCAAAATATAATCATACATAACATGGTAACTAATTTTATCGTGATATGGAAAAATAAATAAAACACTTGATCATAAAATTGAGCAACATAACGAAATAATAAAAATAACTTTACGTTATATATGCTACACTTATAACATATTAACCGAATTACTATGTAAATCCACTTACCTAGTTTGCTACGAATTAAATTCAGCAACCAATGACTTGAAATCCAAGGATCCGAGATCACAAAATATTCATATAATAACTACAAAATATTTATTTAACTAGAAGGGTGAGTGAGGTCTGAAAGAGGTGGAAACTAAACCAGGTGTAAACTGAACAAGTAGTTAAGATCGGTTCAGTTCTGCTAGGTTGGGCCAATTCGGTCTGGCTGGGTTGAACCGGCTCGGGTTGGTTTGTTTGGCCCTGTTCGATCTAGTTCGGGTTGGTTTGTTTGGGCTGGTCCAGTCTGCTCTGGCTGAACCGGTTCGATCTAGTTGAACCGGTTCAGGCTGGGTGAAATTTGGGTCGGGTCAGAATAGGTCCAACTAATTCACAAGACCCAGTTACAATCTGAACAGAGAGCAACAAAGAAAGAAAGAAAGAAAGGAAATTAAGCTTACTGAACTAGTGACAGAGGCGACGATGAATCATAGAGAAGACTTGGAGAGAAAAAGCTTTGTTGGAATTTTTACAGACAAAAATCAAAGGGGGCATGAATTAAATAAGAGAGAAATATAGATGAAAAGCTGAAAGGTAGAAGGAGAAGAATGAAAGGGATTACCGGAATCGATGAACGATGATGATGCAAGAATAATTCAACAAGCAGAGACTAACAATAACGTAAATTTCTAGAAAATTAGAGAACAAAAATTCAGATTGTTATCTCAATGAATTAATCAAAATCTTAGTTGATTAGAGAAAGAAAAGAAAATAGAAAATAGAAAAGAAACGCAAGAATAAAGATGAATAATACTTACAGAATTTCACAAGATGATGGAGATGAAATTGAATGAAGAAGAAGCAGACAGAGGGATTTTTCATTGGGGAATAGAACTGTACGAGAAAGAGAGAATAGCAGTTATAATGAGAGAGGGTTTCGTGAAAAGAAATAGGGAAAGATGGAGGTGTGGGTGGTTAACCAATTGCATCATTCTATAAGAAAAAGTCTAACTCCTACACTCTAGAATTCTTCATAAGTGAGGTCATCACGAACTTACAGAGATTTAAAATTGATGACATGATTTGGATCAGGCACGTACTTACGAAGCATCGAGACGTGAAACACATTATGAACACCTGAAAGAGATGGTGGTAAAGCGTGTCAGTAGGCCAAAGGACCGATCCGATCCAATATCTCAAAAGGACCAATAAACCTTGGACTCAGCTTCCCTTTACGTCCAAAATGCATAACACCCTTCATTGGCGCAACCTTGAAAAACACGTGATCACCCACTTCAAATTCGAGGTCCTTACTTCTAACATTTCCATAACTCTTTTGCCTACTTTGAGTGGTCTTCATTCTATCTCTAATTTTCTGAATAGCTTCATTAGTAGACTAAACCAAGTTAGGGCCCAAAAGCTTATGTTCACCAACTTCATCCCAGTTAACTGGCGACTGACACTTTTCCAACAAAGTGCCATACCAATCGTCGCCCGATAACTGTTATTGTAAGTGAAATCCACGAGTGACAATTGCGCATCCCAACTACCAGAGAAATCCAAGACACGGGCTCGAAGCATATTCTTTAACACATGAATCATTCGCTCAGATTACAGATGGAAAGTTGTACTAAAATTCAACTGAGCATCAAAATCTTTCTGTAGACTCCATAAAACATTTGACGTGAATCGCGGATCTTGATCTGATAATATAAACACTAGAACCCTATGAAGTCAAACAATATATCGGATATACAACCGAGCCCAATCCTAAACTAATGCTCCAATCTCGCAATCCATTCGTCACCTAACAATGGGTCAAATGAGTGATTGTCAAATTCGGGCGAGTTCAGCCTCCTGAATGTGTGGATCAGCTACACGTCAACCATTGTTGTCTATTGTGGTTGTTGTTGTTGAGTTAGGCGAGTCGTCACTGTCTGCCTCAACAACTCTAAAATTTCTTGAAACATTTCGATCATGGTTGTCGGAGGGGTCACAGCTAGACCCATCGGTGCATGATTGTTGTTTCTAGTAGAGGGAGTCATTACTCTGCTACCCACAATAGTCATGACTTACCAAAAGCCCAATTTATCGCATAAATATAACATAAACGTAAAGAACATGCCCTAATAAAACTAAAGCACATCATATTGAATCAATAATTAAACACATATAACATGCGTGCGTACCTGACTTGTAAGGTGATGGAGGAGCCAAGTGAGCGACATGCAATATTTTTCACTAAGAAAAGTCTACAGAATCTAAAACCTTCGCTCTGATATCAAACTGTAACGCCTCAGTTTTCAAGGGTTAAATGTGATTGTAATTTCACATATTCAAAAATCTCAAATTCAATTGAAACCCTAATTAGAGAAAATTCTCACATTGAAAACCCTAAGTTTGCCCTGATTTTAACATTAATTAGCGGAAGCATAAAACTATTTTAGGAGAATATCTACTCGATAAACTGAAATAAATGATTCATTAATATGTAATAAAGTTAATTACAAAAATCCATAAAACATGAAAGTCAAACATATTATCGAAAACTAAAACTTGAAAATTCTTAAATTCTTATATCTACTATAATTAAACTGAAATAAGTTTCTGATGTCATATAATCATAGTTAGTGAAAAACTCATATTTTCACAGACAATGGCAACCCCTCACTCTTGTTGTTCACCATCCTACAACATATTCATTTATTGGGATGAGTATTAAAAATACTCAGTAAGTAAGTCCACATACTAATACGCTTCACATGATATAAATGTAAATATATAACTCATGTAACTTTAATTTAACACATTCACTTTATTATTAAATAACATAAAGTTTTGTAATTAACAGAACGACATGTCATATTTTTCACTAAGAAAATTCTATAGAATCTAAAACCTTTACTCTAATATCAAACTGTAACGCCCCAGTTTCTAGGGGTTAAACATGCATGTAATTTCACATATTCAAAAATCTCCAATTCAATTGAAACCCTAATTAGAGAAAATTCTCAAATTAAAAACCTTAATTTTACCCTAATTTTAACATTAAATAGATGAAGCATAAAATTATTTTAAGAGAATATCTACTCAATAAACTGGAATAAATGATTCATTAATCTGTAATAAAATCGACTATGAAAATTCATAAAACATGAAAGTCAAACATATTATCAAAGACTAAAACATGAAAATTCATAAATTCTTGAATCAACTGTAACTAAACTGAAATCAGTTTCTGATGTCATATAATCATACTTAGTGAAAAACTCATATTTTCGCTGACTATGGCAATCTCTCACTATTGTTGCTCGCCATCACCTACAATATATTCATCTATAGGGTTGAGTAATATAAATACTCAGTAAGTAAACTCACATTCTAATACATTTCACATGATCTAAATGTAAACATATAACTCATGTAACTTTAATTTAACACATTCAATTGATTATTAAATAACATAAAATACTTGTAATTGACATAACATATTTCATAGTTAACATATAACTTAAACTTGTACTTATTCTTGTTGATATACTTGTACTTGCTTGATATTCGACGAGGAATATCCCCCAGTTAATAACGTCACCAAAATTGTTTCACACTTGAACTTGAACTTGAACTTGAAACATGAAAGAGACCATGACAGATCGGGTGTCCTGAAATTTGATGTCATTTTAAGTTATATAAACCTTAAGGACGCTAATATAAACATGGTGACACTCACCCGTATAGCTGATAACATGACGTGAACAATCTGGTTACTTGATAACCAATGGACGTGACTAAGTTTACCTCTTGTTTACTTATCACTTTACTTGAGTTAAGATTAATAATTCACATCATCACATATACATGAGTAAACATATAACTTATTCATGAACATAAATGATATATTTATTACATGCATAACTCAAAATATAATCATACATAACATGGTAAATAATTTCATTGTGATATGAAAAATTAAATAAAACACTTTATCATAATATTGAGCAACATAAAGAAATAATAAAAATAATTTTACGTTATATATGCTACACTTATGACATATGAACTGAATTACTATGTAAATCCACTTACTTGGTTTGCTACTAACTAAATTCAGTAACTAATTACTGAAATCCAAAAATCTCATATCACAAAATATTCATATAATAACTACAATTATTTAATTAACTAGGAGGTCAAGTGAAGTCAGAAAGAGGTGAAAATTAACCGGGTGTAAACTGAACAAGCGGTTCAGACCGGTTCAACCAGATTCGAGCGATCTGAACAGGTTTGGCTCTGTTGGGTTGAGCCGATTCGATATGGCTGGGTTGAGCCGGTTCATGTTGGTTTGGTTGGACAAGTTCGGTCTGGTTGGGTTGAAGTGATTAGGGTTGGTTTGGATGGGTCGGTCCATTCACCACTATCATTTTTCAAGCACTCTTACTCTTTTACTTTTGGTTAATGACATGCATAAACCTTGTACAATAAAAATATTAAAAACGAAAACATCGGAAAGGTTTAATCTCAAATTAAAGTCAAGTAGCCCATTCAATATACTACCAGGTCTAAACTACAAGGGAGCAAAAAAATTCAAGGGACAATTTTGGACCTAAACTAGAGTTAAATACCTCATTCCCAATTGTAGCAGTTCCCTGTAACAAGCTTCTTTTCGTGATAACATATTTGTTAGAACAATTAAAAAACTGAAATAATTTAGAACAATTAAAAAACTGAAATAATTTTACTTTTCATAAAATGAAGGGGGGATGATATAAACCTGTAAGCAGCAGGATTCTTAGGCCAGAAACAGTAATTACAGGCAGAAGGAGGCCAAATCTTATGGAACAAATGGTCGACCCATACTTTCTTCCCATTCACCTTCTTCCGAAGCTTAGTCACATACACTTCCAGTGACTCTGAATTAGGATCCTTAGCATAAACCACCTTCTCCTCTTGTGGAAGTTCAAAAAACTCCTTCCCGACATCCTGTAATTTCTTAATTACCTCATTTGGTATCTCAGGGTTCACTATCTGAAACATCCCCCATTTCCTAAAATTAATAAGTGGGAGTATCAATAGGAGTCAAATTATATTACAAGGACTTATTTTGAACTAATAAAAAGTTTTCATAAAAAGGTGTAGCCTGTTATACGGAGAGGAATTAGAGAGAGATGTTAGTTATAGAGAGAAAGGAATTACAGAGAACAGAGTAGTGTAGATGCAAGGTATGACATGGGTGAGTGTGAGAGTGGTCTAATCCTTGGCAAGTGATCGGAACAACACCTGAGAACGCCAAAGAGGACGTCGGGAGGTGAAGGGGGAGCACTCTAGACACACAAGAGTGGTGACAAATATTTTCTCTCTCCCTAAAAGTGGGAGTTTCTCACTCTAAAATGGGAACTTCTCTCTCTAGAATGGGAGTGTTTCTCTTTAAAGTTTCATTCCTCCTCTAAAATGAAGGAGAAGCCCTCATTTTATAGGTGACAAAAAGGAGGGGGGACCATTGCAACTAATCCTTTGATTAGTTGCAAGCTCATCAATCCAAACTCGCCACCTTAGCTAATTAATCATGTTTAGGTGGATAAGAAGAGGATCTCACATGTGTCAATCAGATGGAGCCACGTGGGTCATGTAGAGTGACCATGATCTAGGGAGAATAAGCCTAGCTGATGGGGCTCAATGGCAGTATTCACCCAAAGCCTCCTCTCAAAGCGATCTCTCAAGACCAAACCCCCTCCCCAACGTGGGAGGGTAGCACACCATCAATGTTCAGAGTGGTCATACTGGAAGAGGTATGTCCTCTCCCATACGACGTAGCCTCGCCCCTAATGCTACCAGTCCACAGCTCCCAAGCGTTCCCAAACAATCATACGTACACTCAAGTCTTTATCACTTGACTTGGTGATTTCTGATGTAATGACTCATTGTGATAGCGGAGTGATACGTCTTGTCTGAAGTACATCATTATTGTCTTTGAGTTGCATTACGAATGGTGATCCAGGCACCTCCATGGTACACCCACGGGGGTGACATCAATGGTGCTACCATTGGGGTGACATCAATGGTGCTACCATAGGGACGACATCAATGGTGATACCTTGGGGGTGACACCCCATGGTGCTACCATGGAGATGACCCCCACAGGCATCTTCTAGAGAGAGAAGCTCTCATTCTAGAGTGAGAAACTCTCACTTCTAGAGAGAGAGAAAGAGCATTTGTCACCACCCTTGAGTGTCTAGAGTGCTCCCCCTTTACCTCCTGACGTCCTCTCCGACGTTCTCAGGCGTTATTCCAGTCAGTTGCTAAGGATTAGACCTCTCTCACACTCACCCACGTCACACCTTGCATCTACATTTAATGACTCCACTGGGGAGTGGTTTATCACTCTAGCAAAGGATCACCATGGTCAGACGTGCAAAGGGAAGAGTAGCTCTATCGTACACAGGGGGAGATGGACCCATACTCAACGATGAACGTAGAAAAAAGGAGGAGAACACCTCTCATGAGTTACCACTAAGCGTATCTACACAAATGCAAGAGCAAGTCGAAGCAATCTAAGAACTCCAAGCTTCTAACGTTGAGATGAGGAGATCCATTGATGCATTAAACGCATACATCAGTGCTGGTGCACCACAACACCCGCTGCCAACCTCCACCATAGGCATGCAACAGGCCTTCATCATAGGTGCTCAACCGACTACCTCCATCATGGGCGCGCAACCAACCTCCATCATATGCGTGCAACTGACCTCTCTTATGGGAGTCCAACCATCCTCCATTGTAAGCATTCAAATTCAAGAATTCGCCTAGAACCATGTTCAACTGAATGTTCAAACCAACATTCAACCTTTGCACAAGCTAATGTTACACCAACACCTCTACCTTTTATGCTCAATTCTTAGACTGACTACCATGGCCAATGCCCCACCTCTAGATAACATCATTATCCTGACTACTATAATTGCTCAGACCAACCTTACCTCAAACCCGAACATCCTTGTTGGGAGTAGTTATTCCATTACCCATGAAGCCCTCCAAAAGGTACTCTAAGAAGAGAGAGAGTAAGAGCATCACTGAATGAGTCTATTGTCGACTTTAGACCACCATATTCGGCTGACATAGCCTTGACACCATACCCGACGAATCATGTTCCCCCAAAGTTCTGAAAGTATAATGGATGAAATGGGTGTGCCAAAGAACATGTGATACATTTCATTGATGATATGGGAACCTGTGGTTATGATGATTTCATGCGTTTGAGGGAATTCTCCAAGTCCTTGACAGAGTGCATTTACACTTGGTATGCGAGCTTGGCACCCGCGTCGATCTTGACATGGACGCAGATGATGTTAACCTTCTTGGCGAAGTTCTTTGTCATAGAGGAGAAGACTAGCATACTAGATCTAGAGAGGCAAAAGATCAGTGACGATCTTTTGTCATACGTTTAGTGGTTCGAAGAGAAGGCCATGGATTTCTAAGAGGATTACAAGGAGGAAGCCCTTGTGAAGATGCATTGGAGAGATGTTAGATGATTATAAGTTCTACCTTGAGAATTTGGGGATTGCCACCTTCGCCCGCTTGATGGAAGCATCCAAGAGGATAAGCGCTTCAATACGTAGCCACGACAACCCGAGAGGGTTGAGCATCATGACCACCCTTGGAGACCCACCACATCATGCTACTATCCTTAAGTAGCAGCTGCACAACCACAAAGGCGCAATCATAAGAGATGTAGAGATGAGAAGAGTGACCCGCCACATTTCCCTTGCACCATGCATAAGGTTGAAGCACTAGTAAACGTATGGATAAAGGACAAAGAGAACATTTTATCTTGGGTCAGCGTGCTACCCACAAGGGAGGAAAGGAGCTTCCCAAACTTATGTCGATATCACCGCATTACATTACACCCTACCTAAGAGTGTAAGTTTTGTAGGAGGTTCTTTGATGAGAAATTGAAGAAGCACGATATCATTACGGAGAGTGTCGGACCCAAAATCCTTCCTTGAACATGCCAATGTCAAAATATTATCATTAATTGAAACAATAGCAACCGAGGCATCCAGGCGTGATATAAGCCAGTTGGCCCGCTCCTTTGTAATCAAACTTGGAATGATCGGAGAAACTTCAGATAATTTTGATTGTAAAGACGTTCAATGAAATATCACTACTTAATGGGGCTCCAACGCCTTTCCTGGAAAACACCCACGATAAAGGTCATGCTTGGTGATTGTAAAGACGTTCATGATAAACGTCATGCTTGGTGAAATGCATAGGCTTTCACGCCACTACATGAGAACACACATGATAAAGGTTACGTTTGGTGAAATGCATAGGCTTTCACGCCTTTACTTGAAAACACCCATGATAAAGGTCATGGTTAGTGGGATGCATAGGCTTTCATGCATTTACTTGAAAACACCCATGATAAACGTCATACTTGGTAGGATGCATAGGCTTTCATGCCTCTACTTGAAAACACCCATGATAAAGGTCATGCTTGGTGAGATGCATAGGCTTTCATGTTTTTACTTGAAAACACCAATGATAAAGGTCATGCTTGGTAAGATGCATAGGCTTTCACGCCTTTACTTGAAAACACCCATGATAAACGTCATGCTTGGTGAAATGCATTAGCTTTCACGCCTTTACTTGATAACACATATGATAAAGGTCATGCTTGCTGAGATGCATAGACTTTCACGCCTTTACTTGAAAACACTCATGATAAACGTCATGCTTGATGAAATGCATTGGCTTTCATGCCACTACTTAAGAACACCCAAGATAACGCTCATGCTTGGTGAGACGCATAGGCTTTCACGCCTTTACTTGAAAACACCGATTATAAAGGTAATGCTTAGTGAGACGCACAGGATTTCACGTCTATATTTGAGAACACCCATGATAGACGTCATGCTTGGCGAGATGCATAGACTTTCACGCATCTACGTGAGAACACTCATGATAAACGTTATGCTTGGTGAGATGCATAGGTTTTCACGCCTCTACTTGAGAACACCCATGATAGACATCATGCTTGGGGAGACGCATAGGCTTTCACGCCTCTACTTGAGAACACCAATGATAGACGTCATGCTTGGGGAGATGCATAGGCTTTCACGCCTCGAATTGAGAACACCCATGATAGACGTCATGTTTGGTCAGATGCATAGACTTTCACGCCTCTATTTGAGAACACCCATGATAACTATCATGCTTGGTCAGATGCATAGACTTTCACGCCTCTACTTAAGAACACCCATGATAGACGTCATGCTTAGTGAGACGTATAGGCTTTCACTCCACTACTTGAGACCACCCATGATAACCGTCATGCTTGTGAGACTCCCAGGCTTTCATGCCTTTACTTGAAAACACCCATGATATTGTCATGCTTGGTGAGACACATAGGCTTTCACGCCTCTACTTGAGAAAACCCATGATAGACATCATGCTTGGTGAAATGCATAAGCTTTCACGCATATACTTGAGAAAACCCATGATAGACGTCATGCTTGGTGAGATGCAAAGACTTTCATGCCTCTACTTGAGAACAACCATGATAAACGTCATGATTTGTGAGACGCATAGGCTTTCTCGCTTCTACTTGAGAACACTGATGATAGACGTCATGCTTGGTAAGATGCATAGGCTTTCACACGTCTACTTGAGAACACCCATGATAGGCGTCATGCTTGGCGAGATGTATAGCCTTTCACGCCCTACTTGAAAACATCCATGATAAACATCATGTTTGGTGAGATGCACAAGCTTTCAACACTCCTAAGTGGAGGCACTTCAACACTCCTCAGCGGAGGCACTTCAGTACGGAGGAAATTTTTTTCAAAATTCTCCTAAGAGAGGGAAGCATGTTACAAACACTCTATGAGGGAGACATGTCCAATGGAAGAAAATTTTAATTGTTCCTAAGGGGGGAAGCATACTACAAACACCTTATGATGGAGGCACGTTCAATGGAGGCATGTCCGACGGAGGTAAAAAAATTTGAAATTTTCCTAAGGGGTGAAGCATACTACAAACACCTTATGACGAAGGCACGTTCAATGGAGGCATGTCCAACGGAGATAAAGTTTTTCAAAAAAATTCTAAAGGGGGAAGCATACTACAAACACCCTATAACGGAGGCACATTCAATGGAGGCAAGTCCAACGAGGGAAAAAATTTCAAAAATTTTCTAAAGGGGGAAGCATGCTACAAACACCCTATGACGGAGGCACTTTCAATGGAGGCATGTCTGATGGAGACAAAAATTTTGAAATTTTCCTAAGGGGGGAAACATACTAAAAACAGCCTATAACAGAGACACGTACAATGGAGGGATATCCAACGAGGGTAAAATTTTCAAAATTTTCCTAAGGGGGAAGCATACTACAAACACCCTATGACGGAGGCACGTTCAATGGAGGCATGTCTAACAGAGGCAAAATTTTCAAAATTTTCCTAAGGGGAGGAACCATATCACAAACACCTTATGACAGAGGCACGTTCATGGAGGCATGTCTGACGGAGTCAAATTTTTTAAAATTTTTTAAATGGTGAAGCATACTACAAACATTCTTTCACTTAATGAATATTAAGGAATTAAGATGCTCCAAAGTAGATGATGCAACAAGAATCTGAGACACGTGAATTAAAATGCCTCAAGTAATTAAAACTCAACCATCAAGTCTCCTCGAAAATTAGAAGTCAAACACTCGACCATGATCTAAGGCTTAAGTTTTGGCATGAGTAATTACGTGAGAAAAGCAGAATCATATTTTGAAAATAATAGACCGTTATATATTAAACTAAAAACAAATACGTGAGATGGAACGAAAACTTATAGTGGACCTCAATCAATGCTGCCAAGTGGCTGTCCTAAAACTTTTGATATTTAAGAATCATTATCTCGTACTCTTACCTTGGATCGGGTTTTAAATTTTGAATAAAATTAATGAACCATGACAAGTTTAAAGATGAAATTTCAAAAAAAAATCATATAAATGTTTAATCTAATTAAACACAAACCAATCGATGAACATGCATAATCATATAAACGTAACGAGAAAAGATGGAAATAATTTATACCTTTTTCAATTAATGGAGAATTTCTGATTTTGCAAGATCTAATTCTCTATCTCACGTTCTTCGTTCTTCGTAGAGCTAGAAATTAATTTTCACACTAACAACCACTCGTTAGAGTCAGAAGTAAATCTCTCAAGGATTTGTGTAGGAATTGAGTGTGTACTCTCAAAACAACAATCGAAAGAGAAAACAAATTTTTTCTCTTCCCCTACTATGAAATCGGCAGCTATTGTGTGGGGAGGAGAGAGAAAACTTTTTTCTTGCTTTGTCTAACACTTGGAGAAAATGATGCTTTCATAGGGATAAGGATGCAATCTCTTATATGATAAAGCTGAAATATCCCCTTCCCTACGGTGCGATGTGGGATTTTTACATCTCCTCTAGTGCCAAAATTGTGTCAGATTCATTAGTCCAAATTGATCTCTATTAATTAATAAATTAATTTCTTTCATTTACCAATTATTCAATTATTAGAAAATAACAAAATAATTAATTTGAACATTAATTATGTTTTTCACTAATTTATGATTACACTCATATCATATGGGGCACAAGAAGTGTACATTGGTCCAAAACATGTTTTTGGTCCAACCGACATTATTTCTCATTCCTTTCCTCTTGAGCTACTTCTAAGACTGAATGGTCCCACATGAATAATGCTATGGGATTCAAATTCTCGGTTAATTTATCTCCATAAATTCCTGACCTATTTAATCCTGATATCGTACGACTCCATTATAGGTCTGATGCCGATAGAACTCTCAATTCATGCGCGTTACATAACCATTTTTATTTCACGATCCACAGAATATTTTACGAGAATTACCCTTCATGAATATTAGTAACAAGAGCGGGATGTAAAATTATCATTTTGCCCATCTAGTTATTATTTTCTTAACTCTTTTATTGATTGTGAATAAGAAAGACATAACAGTTTATTGTCTCACACAGATCACTCTGTCATATTCAATTACTCATGTCATCGAGTATTAGGCCCGATTTATTTATTCACATACTCATCAATAAAGTATAAGGTGATATTGTTTCTTTTGCAATCTTATCATGAATTCTATATCTGTAAATCACGCAACCTCAACATAATTGAATCACGGTCCCAACACTCGAGTTATTGTCTGGAAATTCGAATTCACTCATTTGGCATACTAAATGTTGTAAGTAATTAAATCAAGTTTCATATTCAACTCAGGATTAAGGTAATTAAGAAACTACCATTAAGGTGTAACAATTAGATTTAGCGTTAGATAAATGACTTTACTCTAAACTAATTTGTTACTGGTCTATTCAACATGTTTCATAACATGTTTAGGTCAATCATTCGAGTCTCCACTCTCATACGCCAAGACCAGCATCATTTGATTCAACCTAACAGTCGCAATTGGATTCGATTGTCTAGTCGATCCTAGACTGCAAATTACATTCTGAACTATCTCAGAAGAGTTTGTCTGGAAAACCGTTCGGTCTTTACGTTTCTTCCGTTGATAGTAGTTTCAGGATTTAAGTAAGTTACAAACACATTTTAACTAAAAAAATCATTTATTCATAAAATTCAGTAATACATAAATGTCAATAAAATAATTGTTTACTCATAAAAAGTTATTATACCATATATTATGAACATATTTCCAACACTATAATGGATTATGAATCACCATTAAACAAAATTGAAAAAAAAAATTGCAACAGCCTCTATTTCTATTGTAGCCTCTAAGTAAATGTTTATTTACTCTACAATATTTTCATAAACACGCAAGCACGTGCATCTTCCCATGAATATGAGCATGAAACAGCATAACCTACCACCAACTTGGAATAGCCTCAGTAGCGTTTGGTTGTTCCATTGGATCAGGTGGTGCAGGGTTTCTGCAAGTCTCTGCAGCACAAAACCTATAGCCTCGGGTGTACAAAATGATGCCCATCAAAAATTTTCAAAATCAGTAAACGAGACGATTTGATAAAAAAACTTTAGAACTCTTAAACAAACTGCAGTATATCATTTATGTATTATACTTAACTGAAGTCCTTAATCACAAATAGATGGAAAACCTAGAAGAAGAAATTCATTGTCGACGGGATTCTTTCAGGAAAAAAAATAACTTCTTCCTGTTGATTCAGGAAAAGAAATCCACAAATGAATCCAGGAAAGTAAAATACTTTGCAACAGAGAAACCTCACAGTTGATTCCGGAAAAGAAATCCACAAATGCTCTCTAAATTTCCCAACCCCAAAAATTTGAGAGAGAATGTGTGTGTGAGTTTGAGACCTCAGGAATTTGAGATAAAGAGAGATCAAGAAGAGAAGAGAGGAGAAAGAGAACAAAACATAGGTTCTCTAATATCCATTCTCTTTGCAAAATAGAGGCTGCATACACAAATAGAAAATACATTGTAAACAGTAGAACCTCATCATCGAACCCCACCGTCGAAGCTCACCTGGTGCGTTGTCTTCTCTTCCAAATCGCCACTGGCCGTTGTCAAAGAAAAAATACATTGTGAAGAGTAAAACTAGGGTTTAGGATGGATTAAATAAGATGGTACTTCCATAAATAAAATGAACTTTGGATAATTAGTTAATTTCTTTATACTATAGAACTAGAACATGTTTTTTTTCCACTATCATTATAAGAAGTTATAATGATAGCCCAAAAATTAACTGTCATATTAGAGTATACATTGACGACAATTAATTTTTTAGCTGTTATCTTACTCAAATTACCCAACCCTACACTATTTTATTTTCATTTGACAAGAAAGTTGTCATTGTATCATACATACGCTTGTCATCTGGTACTCTGACGCCTGTCATCTGGTCTCTGACGCTAGCTGCAGTCAGGTACTCTGACGCTAACTGCCACCCGTCGCTCATCAAGAGAACAAATATCATTGAAGTCGCCACCAACTAACCAAGGAGCAAAAGGAATAGAAGCTATGGGGTCCGCAATATTAAACATATCAGGCCAAAGATCATCACGAAGAGCAGGAAAGGGGGAAGCATAGATACAAGTCAAGAAGAAACTATCACCAGAAACAAGAGAGATTAATTCATATGCAAAAGTTGAGAAGAGGCACAAATAACATGAGCATAGAGAATATCAGCTTTCCAAAGAACCCAAATACCACTAGAGAAACCACATGCATCAACCCGGACATTACCACTGAAACGGAGATTGCAAATAACAGCATCCGGCTTTTCATCACACATTTTAGTCTCGACGAAAACAACCAGAGAAGGATCATGACGGGAACAAAAAAAAAATATCTTCGAAAAGAGGAGTTGCCAGCTCCTTTAACATTCCAGAAGATAAAATTTAGCTGATGATTACAATCCATAAAAAACCCGAGATCAAAGAGAGAGGGACTAGTAGATCCCTTTGGGCCTCTATCATGGTCCAGATTAGACCGTGTTCAAACATGGGATTGAGGAAGAGGAGGCCGTTGTGGAGGGGCAGAGGATCAACTTACAGGCTCTTGGGCGCCCGCTTTAACTTTCTTTGTGATATTGGGCTTGTTACTTGGTCCCGATCCAGTGGCTTTATTGGAGATGACCGACAAGGGAGAGCGAGAACTTGTATCTTTGCCATTAATAATAGCAGGCCCTGAAGATTGGGCCAAGTTTTCCTGACCCGTAATAACTGTTTTTGTCTGAACCGGTCATTTGAGTCACGGTTCAATTAGTCCATTGCTCACATTCGAATTTCCAAGGGAGGAATTATCTTTCTTGCGCGTGACTGACGGAGTGCTGATGATGCACTTTCCATGTAAGGACGTGCGAGACTCAGCAACAGAAACAGATCTCCCAACTGATATGGAAATATTTGGTTCGACTAAATCCTCTTTAATATAGTAAAGAGTAGAGCCCAGCCAAATTTTTGGTAAAAGTGGCTTTTTAGATCGATTTCAACGCCAATACGGCAAAACTTGCCTCGAGACATTTTCGATGACCTTGAATCAACTTTGATAAATTTACCAATAAAATCACCAATCGTTTTAAGCTTAGCAAGACCTCCATAGAGCTCAAGAGGCAATTCAGGAATGTGGATCCAAGCTACAGTGGATGTAATCGAAGCTCATGATACTCAGAATTCAGAAATTCATCTTCTCACGGTTAAATATTTTTTATTAATGAATAGTCCATGGACCACCGCTAAGAATAAAATCAGAATCTAATCGTTTTGGAAGCTTGACCTGTTAGCGTGAGTTGTCAGTTAGCAAGATTATAGGGATGTTCTTTTTTAAAACCCCTGTTTCAAGGGACAGTTATGCAAGCTATAACCGCTGTATAACTTCCAATTATCTTCTATATATGTAGATTTTCCATCTCTGTAAAAAATACAATGAAGGAATATAAAGATTTACCAAAAGTTGTCATGGTATCAGAGCAAGATCGATCCACGGCTCTCTGTTATCCTTAGAGTTTGATCAATTGTGTTTTCAATTGGTTTCTTCTCATCGACGTAAATGGAGGATACCAGTGCATTCAACAACTCTGGTGGACTCCAAACCAACACCATCCTCACAGAACTAACTACCCGAATGACAGAAGCTTTTACCAAAGCTCAGACCCCGCCGCAGACCACCGAGAATTCCGCTGCACCGATTGGCATCAAGTTGGACGGCACCAACTATGCTCTCTGGTCCCAAGTTGTCGAGATGTACATCTCTGGCAAAGACAAGTTGGGATATATCAATGGAGACTTTCCTGAACCCCATTCAACATATGCATCCTTCCGGAAATGGCGTACAGACAACGCCATTGTCAAAGGCTGGTTGATTAATTCTATGGACCCTTCGTTGATTGGGAATTTCATTAGGTTTCCTACGGCAAAGCAAGTCTGGGACTCCATTGCGACTACATACTTTGATGGCAGTGATACTTCGCAAGTCTATGACCTCTGACGTCGTGTAACCCGTCTGCGACAAGCTGGAGGTTCTCTTGAAAAATATTACAACGATCTCCAAGGTTTGTGGCGTGAGATCGATTTCCGTCGTCCAAATACGATGGAATGTCCTACCGATATTGAAAACTATAACCATCTTCTGCAGGAAGACCAAGTGTATGTCTTCTTAGATGGGCTTGACGATCGACTGGACAAGATTCGGGGTGACGTGTTGCAGATGCGTCCATTTCCTACCATCGAAGAAGCTTACACCCACGTTCGCCGAAAAGCAATCCGGCAAACTGTTATGATCACTGGCGGAACCAATGATACCCCAGGAGCAGTTTTGGCTTCTAAGGGTCTCAAAGCGGGAAAGTCAGCCTCTTCCTCTATCGGATTTCTTTCACTGAACAGTGAGAAATTCGGGGCATCCTCTAAGCCACAAACGCAATCTGATGGCACCAAGTGTACTCACTGTGGAAATATGAAGCATACCCGTGAGACTTGTTTCAAACTACACGGGTATCCCGACTGGTGGAACGAACTTCAGGCTCGAAAACGCCGTAACAACACGGGAACTGATGGAGGGACAGGGAAGGCTGTCATAGCTACTGCAGAGTCATCTCTTTCCCTTACACCACCTGTCGAACCTTCCCAGGGAGTGTTATCTCTTTCGGATTCAGGTAATTCTGGTGTTGCTTTATTTAATTCTCATCGAGATGTTGACAGTGGTACTTGGATACTTGACTCTGGGGCTACCGATCACATGACGTTTGACGCTAACGATTTCTTGCACACTTCTCCACCGCAACGCACTAGCATTGCAAATGCCAATGGAATTGTTTCTTCGGTCACTGGGGCTGGCACTGTGACTCTGTCACCTTCTCTCACATTATCTAATACGTTATTGGTTCCCTCCCTGTCTCATAAGTTACTCTCCGTCAGCCAAGTAACAACATACTTAAATTGTATTGTGCTCATTTATCCTACCTTTTGTCTTCTTCAGGATATTCTCAGCAAGGAGATTATTGGGCGTGGTACTAAGAGGGGGGATTATACTGCATGGATGATTTCAGTATGGGCCGAGCACATCATATGCATCATCCGAATGGTACCAAGGAAAGACAGATTTGGCTTTTACATCGTCGGTTGGGACATCCATCCTTTGGTTATATGCAACATTTGTTTCCTGACATGTTTTCACATATATCGACTGTTGACTTTAAATGTGATACTTGCATCCTTGCTAAAAGTCATCGAGTTACTTATCCATTAAGTATGAATAAAAGTGAGGTTCTGTTTGCTTTAATTCATTCTGATGTATGGAGCCCCTCTCATGTTTCTACTGCATCTGGTAATCGCTGGTTTGTCATATTTGTTGATGATTGTACTCGCATGACTTGGTTATACCTGTTGAAACATAAAGATGAAGTATTGAGTGTGTTCAAATCATTTCATGCAATGGTTCAAACTCAATTTTCAGCTAAGTCACAGACTCTCCGATCTGATAATGGTGGTGAATATGTTAACCGGGGTTTTCATGATTATTTCCAACTCCATGGAGTTCTTCATGAAACCTCTTGCCCGCAGACTCCTCAGCAAAATGGTGTTGCTGAGCGGAAAAATCGACATATCCTTGAAACTGCTCGTGCTATCTTACTTGGAGCTCATGTACCTAAACGACACTGGGGTGATACTGTTGCTACAGCCGTGCACCTCCTTAACCGTATGCCATCCAAAGTCTTAGGTTTTAAGACACCCTTACAGGCCCTTTCGACTTATGTGTCCTTACCAACAGTGTTGATGATTCCTCCCCGGATCTTTGGATGTGTAGCCTTTTTACATCTCCATAAGAACCAACGCACTAAACTTGATCCATGTGTTGTTCGGTGTATTTTTTTGGGGTATGCATTACATCAAAAAGGGTACCGTTGCTATGATCCGACCACCAAGCGCACCTATGTAACTATGGATGTCACCTTTTTAGAATCTGACACATTCTACTCTCCCTCGGAATCCCACTCTTCTCCTCAGGGGGAGATCCAAGATGAAGAGCAGAATTGGGTTAAGATTTTACTGGCAAGGGTTCAATGACACAGATATGGTGGTTGATGAAACTCCGAATGCATCTCCAGAGGATGACATAACTCTAAGAGCAACATCTACACCACCTGAAGCTGAACCAGAATCCCCCCACTCCTTCGTACCTGACGAGCCATCTCCTGAGAATATCCCTGAGGTAAACTCTCCCATTGCATCTCCAATTAATAATGATATGGATACTTCTGCTGGCTATATCTTACCTTTCAGGGATAATCGTGGAAAGCCACCAAATAGGTACTCTCCAGAATTTAAGGAACGAAGATCAAAGTATCCAATTGCCAACTATGTATCCACAAAGAGACTATCTGAACCCCTCAAAACATTTGCGAATGAACTTTCGTCATGCCATGTTCCCACTAGTGTTCAGGAAGCTCTAACAGATCCTAAGTGGACCCAGGCTATAAAGGAAGAAATGGAGGCATTACTGAAAAATAAAACATGGGCTCTTGTTCCATTGCCTGAAGGGAAAAAGACGGTGGGATGCAAATGGGTGTTCTCCATCAAACACAAGGCAGATGGATCGATTGAACGGTATAAGGCAAGGTTGGTGGCAAAGGGTTATACGCAGACATATGGTGTAGACTATCAGGAAACTTTCTCACCAGTGGCCAAGTTGAATACAGTTAGAGTCTTGCTATCTCTAGCAGCAAATCTTGACTGGCCACTACACCAGTTTGATGTAAAGAACGCATTCCTTCATGGTGATCTTGAGGAGGAGGTGTATATGGATATTCCACCAGGCTACACAGAAACCTTAAAGACTGGGGCTGTGTGCAAATTACAACGAGCATTGTATGGACTGAAGCAATCACCTCGAGCATGGTTTGGGCGATTTAGCTTGGCAATGAAGAAATATGGCTTTCAACAAAGCAATTTAGACCATACGCTCTTCCTAAAGCATCACCTGGGCAAGGTAACAGCGTTGATAATCTATGTAGATGACATGATTATTACAGGGGATGATCGAGAATAAATTTTGAGACTCTAGAAGCAATTGGCAACTGAATTTGAGATGAAAAATTTGGGAGGACTTAAATATTTTCTGGGAATTGAAGTGGCTAGGTCAAAGCAAGGTATATTTCTCTCCCAACGAAAATATATACTGGATCTATTATCTGATGTGGGATTACTGGAGTGTAAGCCTGCAGACACATCAATAGTTCAAAACCATAGACTTGGAGAATATCCGAACCAAGTGCCAACAGACAAAGAAACGTACCAGAGGTTGGTTGGGAAACTTATTTATCTCTCACATACTCGCCCAGATATTGCTTATGTTGTAAGCGTAGTAAGTCAGTTCATGCATTGTCCTAGTGAGGATCACATGGATGCAGTGATCAGGATTCTTCGATACTTAAAATCATCTCCTGGAAAAGGACTTATGTTTTCAAAGAATAACCATCTAAGAGTTGAAGGATATACTGATGCAGATTGGGCAGGGAATATCTTGGATAGAAAATCCACTTCAGGTTACTTCATGTTTGTTGGCGGAAATCTGGTTACATGGAGAAGTAAGAAACAAAAAGTAGTGGCATTATCAAGTGTTGAAGCCGAGTTCCGTGGAGTGGCTAAGGGTCTTTGTGAGCTCTTCTGGCTAAGGAGACTATTGACGGAAATTGGCTTTGCTCCTAGCTCCGAGATGGCTCTGTTCTGTGACAATAAGGCAGCTATTGATATTTCTCACAACCCTGTCCAGCATGATCGCACAAAACATGTGGAGGTAGATCGACATTTCATCAAACAAAACCTTGAAGACAAGATAATTCATTTTCCTTTCGTGAAGTCTGAAGACTAGTTAGCGGATATACTTACAAAGGCAGTATGCAGCAAGAACTTCTACAACTCTTTTGACAAGTTGGGCATAAGAGATTTGTATGCACCAACTTGAGGGGGAGTGTTGGCGTGAGTTGTCAGTTAGCAAGATTATAGGGATGTTCTTTTTTGAATCCCCTATTTCAAGGGACAGTTATGCAAACTATAACCGCTGTATAACTTCTAATTATCTTCTATATATATAAATTTTTCATCTCTGTAAAAAATACAATGAAGGAATATAAAGATTTACCAAAAGTTGTCATGACCAAAAGAAACCGGAACCCAAATCTACCAATTCAAACGTACCTTCAAGACTCCACAAAGTCTTAAATTTATGGCTTAGGGTCTTATAACGAATAGAGAAGAAAGAAGAAGGAGAATGAGAGAAGAAAGGATTTTGGGAGAGAATCATCCGCTCATGCGCGTTCTTTAGCCATAGTTTGAAATTTTTTATGTAATGCTAAAACAAGTAGATATAAAACAAAACATCCTTTCGTTGTCTATTAACATTGAAAGGGTAATAATATTTTCTAGGGTTAAAATCAATAATACCCTCTCAACTTTGATCACTCAAAATCAAAAAGACCCCATCGCTATAATATCCATCAACTATACTGCTTAACTAATTTCAACATTAATCTATCACACCCTCTCTGTCCATTTTGACGTTAACATTCTGTTAAATCGATTCCGTTCAGTGCACGTACGTCGCAACATATCCTTCTATTGAGAGAGCATGAGCTGGGAAAGCCAAAATTGAGAAAGAAAAGGTAAAGATGGCTCGCGGGACAGAATCGTGAGGTCTGATTTTTGAATTTTGGAAAACAAAACAAGTTTGACTTGCGGGCTTGTTTTCAAATTTGGAGCATGGGTGTCCGGAATTTAACTTTACAATTCGTCATTAGAGCTTGCGGAGGATAATTTGAGGATGAAGGCGGTCACCGGGCTGTAACACTAAAATAGACAAAAGGGTATTATTATTATTATTATTATATAAAAAATAAGTTGTTAATTTATCTATGACGAATCCTTTTATCTAAATCGTGATCAGACTATAGCGTGGGCGAAACTGTGATTCTTTTTTATTGGTGTAAAAATTGATATCCAACCGATTTAATTGAATCAAATTAAATTAAAAATATTTAATTTTGTTAGATTCAGTATTTTTGTTAAATCATTCTGAAGAATTTAAAATAATCATATATATATACACACACTTTATTATTATCCCTAACATTCTCTCACATTTCTCTCAAATCAAAAGCTCCCCCACTCTCACTCGTCCCTTCCCCCTCTTTCACACGTTATTTCCTCCTCTCTCATAGAGTCATAGACTCATAGCAGCCTCCCTCCATCTCTCTTCAAACTTTCTAGTCTCTCCTTCCCCCTCTCTCTTGTCTTTGAAGTTTCAACACTCTCCTACCCCCTCAGATCTGCTCGAGTCGAGATGATACAGCACTAGAGCTCGAGGATGGTTTCAAATCCTCAGATCTGCTCGAGAATGACTTCAAACTCTCAGATCTGCTCGAGAAATCTCTCCCCTTCTCTCGAGAAGAGAGAATCTCCTTCTTCAGGTTCGCCTTCACGCAGCATCTCCATCTTCAGGTTCACCTCCCTTCTCCTGAATCAGAGTTCTGAGATCATAGATCTGGGTTCGTCTTCTCCTTCGTGTTATCTCTTCTCCTAAATCGTGAGTTCGTCTCTCTCCTACGTCTCCAAATCGTGGAATCACTTCTGAGTTCTGAGTTCGTCCTTCACTTATGAGTTCTGCGTCTCCTTTCCCTTTCGCGTCTCTGACTTGGGTTTTGGGTTTTTATCTAAAATTTGAGATAAAGGTAAGTTTCGAATCCCTATCTTAGGTCTGGTTTTTTGTCTGAAATTTGAGGTTAGGGTTGAATCTGTTTAGGGATTAGTGAATATGATTCTATCTGAAATGCTCAGGTCATTGGGAGAGAAGGAAGAGAACGAGAAGTTTGTGCAGAGATGTTTGGATTTCTATGTTAATTCAAAGATCTGTTTGGTACAGGTACTGAAATTATGTATGAAATTTGTGATGTTATATGAAATTTGTACTCAAATTCTACATGAAATTTGCGATTCTATATGAAATTTGAGAATCTATGTAGGGTTTTATGAAATTCACTGAACTTGTTGCTTGTTTCTGTCTACTATCGCTCTATTTTTGTGAATTTTGGGTTGGGTTCTGTGAATCTGTATAGTACAGGTTCGGCCTCCTCCTAACCGTAGAACCGAACCGAACCTTAAGTCACGATTTCAGTTTGGTTCGGTTCATATGATATTCACAATTCGGTATATGGCTGAACCGTGAGTTTCAGTTCGGTTTGATTTTTACCCAAATAACCGACCGAATCGAATCGTGAACACCCCTAATTCTTTCTTAATGAGTGCCAAAAATAAAGCTGGCAGTATTGGTGTTTATCGTAATTTACATATAATAAAGTAAGAATTAGGTTTAACATGTTATAAAGAGAACAATAGAACTATGTTAAATTTAGTAAAAATCGAAACATGTAAACATTATTCATCATTTCATCACGGTACTACTTCATTGGTCGTGAAGAGTATTTTTTATCTTTATAAAGATGGTCATTACTGACTCCACGTGTCTCACGCTGCTCCAATTAATAAATAAGCCATCATTTCTTTGCAAGTTCTACAACATTAGGATCACATACTCCAGTCCCATTGAAACACTTCAATCCGACGGTCTTGCAAACAATCTGAGTTGTATGAGCCGAGTCAAAGAAGATGTACTCGTCCCTGTTTGGGCATGGTTCTGAGTGGAACACGCAACCACCAAATGCTGAAACTTGACAACATGGATGTCTTGTATCCTTTATCCCTGCAACATGCATTTTACAACACTGCGTCAGATTTGGCGAGGAAATAAATATTCAGTACTAATGACAAATTAGATGAAATTTTAAGGAAGGATCAAAGTGGAACGATATTACAAACAGAAGGGTATAATTGTCTGAATATTAAATATATAGGAGTATCCAAAATAAGGAAATTAAAGTAAATAGGTTAATTTTATAATTGATTTGCAAATATACTAATTTTGAAAATATTTTTAAATTTATTCGTGTGCTATTTAATGTAATCATATATGGTTGAGAAAAAAAAAATCTATCTATCATATCATCTCGATTTTAATACACGAGAGACTCATTTTATAAGAAGATAAGTAAATGATAGAAGATTACCGTATTTAGAGGGATTTACAAACATATCATATGTAACATCGTAGTTTTTTAGAAGAACGAAAGTTGCATTTGAAAGTTTAGAGTTCAACTCCTCGAGTTTTACTGTAAGCTTGTCATTGTATATACGTACAACAGCGTTTGCAACTTCAACACAAGTCAAATTCTCCTTTTTAAGCATTATCGAACAGCCTAATGGGCCAATGTCATTTACTACAACTTTTCTAGCTCCCAACTTATACAATCTCTGCACCAAAAAATAAATTAAACGCGTTATGTTGTCTAATTCGTGATTTGAAAACATATTTTTCCTTCTGTTTTACAAGAAAAATGAGAATAACCTCTAGGCAGATTCCGAATTGAGTGACGAGTTGGTCGGCGAAAGGTATGGAAGCCTCGGGATTTAGTACTTGAATCTTGAAAGAGTTTAGAAAGTAATCATTTCCACCAATTCCAATAAGGAAAATGGAATTGGACAAGTATTCTTCCGTCATTAAATCTTTTCTTAAGTAGTCGTTAATTGTGAGATTAAATTTCTGGACTTGCTCGCTCAAGCTCCACATCCTATTCTGCAATTCCAAATTAAATCAACCATTTAGTCACCAAATTAGACCACTAATGAAGGGGGGAATATTAAACATGATTATCTCTTAAATGCCCTTATAGAAGAATCGCGAACTTCTAAAAGATTGAGTCAAAAATTAACATCGATTCTTACAAATTGTACTCCCGTTGAGTCGAGAATTCCACAACCGCGGCATGCGTAGTTAAACCCATCGATCTTATCTTTTGACGTTGAATTGTAACTAATGTACGCTGAAGGAGAACTTCCAAATCCGAGCCATTGAGCTAAATTAAATTCACCAATTTAGTAGGAGAACTTCCAGAAACTCAAAACAGGGCATCTCTTGTTTTGCTACATATGAGAGGATCCAGATCCTCTAATCTTCTCACTTGTGTAGCAAACTAGTTCATGATATTGATATTTTCTATGCTTCCTCATACATTAACTTTGAGAACAAAAGAGGTTCAAATAACAATGAAAAAGAAAAAAAAAACACTTTAGATTCTTTGTTATTCACGTGATTTGTGCATGATCCTCTTACACAAAAATGTCGATTTCTTTCTTCGAATGGTAAAAAACTCAAAAATGTTTTTCTCAGTTTCTCACAGAAGCAGTCAGCAAATGTTGAGTTTTCTCAGTGATATTAAAGGTTAGAGATTAGACTATTAAAAATAAAAAAATTCAAAGACTAATCTGACAAACCTAGAACTTACCGAAGAAATCAGCACCGGTAAAGCCATTTGTGAGCCTCTCTGAAACTTTAGAGGGAAGATCTATACCATAAGGTAGATTATCAATAGTGGAAGCAGAAACAATATTGCCTGGATCAAGTGTTGAGTCTCCAAACACATATAGTGCTGGAGCTAGCGTAAGTGCTGGAGCCGGCGTACATGCTAAGGCTATCGAAAATGAGCCAAAGAAGAAACACACCAAAACACTAGGCATTGAGATCTTGTCCATTTTTTAAACTCCACCTTTTGTTTGTAGTTTCTTTTTTGGTGTGCGAGTAAAACTAATTGTCAATCGTAAGTATTCAATTTATAGGGCAGGATTTGCATGTTTTGGTTTGGAAAACCAGAAATTGGATCAAAATAGTGAAATGGAATAACAAAATAAGCTAATTTCCACTTAAAAATCATGCAGATTCCAGCAAGATTTCTGGTACAACGTTTTCTTGTTTCTGGTTTTGAGGTAATTAACCTATCTATGCTCTATTATAATGGGCTTCTCATCTTTCATTTCTTCCTTCTCTTCTTTTTCTTTTCTTTTTTGTACGCCTTTTTGGGGTAATTTATTTTTCATGATTATTATACTTTGAATTGTTATATAATGCTAAGACAAGTTGTCTAGCTATTAAACAAAACACCCTGCACCTTCGTTGTCTATAAAGCATAAGGGGTGTAGTTTTTTTTTTTTTTAAATTATTGTAATTTGAGTAAAACTTTATTATAAGTGGGATTTGAAGACAGATAATATATGTCACGGTACTTATAATCATCCAATTAGTCAATTTATTCTCGATACCAATATCTTGACGGTAACAAATATGACCCCACTATTTAAAACTTTAACTTATTTTTTTAGTTTATTTTTCTTGCATCTACATTCCACTTAAAAATATATTAGTAGACATAAAATTCATAAATACTTCACTTGATCTAATTGTTATACTTACTTTAAATAGGAGTGTTCAACATATTTCAGTGATTTATTCATATTCAATGATTTTTAGAAGTGAGAGACAATTTATAAAGCAAAATTATCTAGTACTACAATAATAATTAGTAGAAAAGATTTATGGTGTTTGTTGAAGCCTATAATATCGACAACACACGGTTGATGCCGATAATCTCAACAGTACATGTGTTCTCTTCTTGCAACTGAAAATCTGCAAAACACAAACAAAGAACCTAAAGAACGAGGGGAAACGAGGGGTGGTTTCCTCGTCTAAGGGCCCCCGATGCCTAAATAAGTAATCTAGTAGAATTTTGGCAGAGTTTTCCTAAGGGGAGATTTGCTTACCTTTCTTCCGGAGTAGGTGGAGGTATTTATACTTGAAGCTCAATGGGGGAAGCATGTAGCAAAAGCCTAAGTGATGTGGCATTTGACCCCATCACCGAGCGGATGTGACATTTAATGTTGATGTCCCCCTGAGCTGACTTAAGGGAGACGAGTCTAACACGGAAGGCGGCGATTGAAAGGCTGAGTCTAGGGCGAATATGAAGGAGCCACCTCGATACCTACTTTCGGCGTGTAATGATGGTTCTAACGTCGGATAGTTATCCAGACTTTCAGATCTTCGGTGAATATTCCTTACTCGCTCTGAGCTCTGCTCTTCTTGACCTGCCTTTGCTGCGGGTTGGTGAGGTCAAGTCGAGTAGAGCACCTGATCCATTCGTCAGAACTCGGTTGACTTCCCATGCGACAGGATGTAGTGGTGTTAGGGATACACGTTGAGCATGTGTTGAACCATCAAAAGCTCTGTTGCTTCAAGAAATTTATACTTATGTTGAATTTTGTTCTGTTGGAGTACTCACAGTGGTCAAGTCCAAAAATGCTCAAATGCCCTTCGAGACAAAGTTTCCCGCACGCTTGCCCCTGCGTTTATTGAAATTTGAAATTTTCTGCCTCTCGGGAGTGGTGGCAATAATGGTGCATTGGGGCGTGTAAAAAGGAGGGGTGAGGGTCGCACGACTCCTGCTACCGAAGCATCACATGACACGTCAACAGGTGCATGGGAAACATTTGATTTCCCGAGCTTGTCTCATCAGCTCGTGAACCGGTGGCTTCCTGATGCGTTGGATTCCTCAACGGTCCCGATCATTGCTTGCTTTGAAGCCTATAAATGAGCGGTTTTCTTCTTCATTTCTTCTATTTTTGCCTACCTGAGAGAGACGAGGCCCATGGCAACTCCCATTCTAGCCCCCAATCCTCCCTTCCTGCAAGAATAAAAGTTTCCCTATCCTAAGGGTCCTCTCGTTGTGAGAACTCCCTTTGAACCTTTTCTCTAATATTTGTTGGTCGGTCCAGCGTTTTCCTCTTCGTCGATTGTTTAAAAGTCGTACCTCAAGGTTGCTGATTATTAGTTTGTATAAATTTCCTTATCGATACTAAATCTTGTATGGTGAGTCCTTTCTTTAATGTTTCTCCTTTCTCTTTATCCTCATTTTTCTATTTTTTCTAGGTTTTTCATCGCCTGGGGATTGAGTTGTTGGCCATATGGATTTGAACACGCTAATCAAGGCTGCTTGTTCTCGTGTTGACTCTGAGTACCGTGTGAGTTCGAGCGAGAGTTCTGGTCGTTGGAGGGCTAATGAGTACCCTTCATCCCTGACCGACGGGTACCTGGCCGCCATTCGGAGGGCGTACCATCTTCTGGTTTACATCCTCCTGCAGCTACCAGAGACGACGATAAAATTAGTACCCTATGGCCAAAAGAACCCCTGGTTGTACCTGGCAACCCTGGAATGTGGGTTGTGACTTCTATTGCACCCCTTCCTCAGGAAATGGTTCTATTCAATAAGGATAGCTTTGGGCCAACTCTTACCTAACTCTTAGAGAGCTCTGGTGGGATGTTGGTCATGTGGAAGCTTCATTATGGTGAGGACTTTACGTTGGAGGAGTTTGACTTCTTGTTTCAACTGAATTCTCCTCCTAAGAAATCGAGTGGGGGGCTTCTCCTCGAGAACTGTGCTGGTACTACATTATTGGTAGGATCATAGGTGTGAAGGGACTTGTGAACGGCATCCCCTTTTAGTATAAAGAGTGGAAAGACATATGGTTTATGATCTCTAGGCCCTGGGAATCTCGTCCTGGGGACTCGGGGTCACAGACCTAACACCCCTGGTTTTTGGGATTGCAAGTGAGAACATGGCATAGAGGAAGATGGCACGCTCATGCTTAATTCCATATTTAACTTTCTTTTTTCCTTGTGCAATAGGGAGACAAAAACCAAAAGGACTTTCATCCCACTCTTAGGGCTGGATCCTCAACCTTGCTGAGCTCCCCTTGGACCAACACGCCGACGGTTTCCTTACTTCATCTACATCCTTGTTCTAGGCTAGGTTGTATCTAATCCCCCAATAGACATCAGAGTTGGGGCTCCTAACAAGGACCGCTCAATAGGCTCGATCTCAGAGAGTCTGATTCCATCAGTCTCAAGATCCTTCCCTGAAATCGTACCACACGCCATTTGCATATCGCTTTGCTTCTTTCTGTTCAAGGTCTTACTGTTGTCACTTTATTTATTATAGAAATGGAAGAAGATGCTCCTTCCTTAAACAAGCCTCAGGTCGAGCTCAGGGGTGTCAAGGCGCAACAGATGGAGGTCATTCGGTCCAAAAAGCTTGGGAAGTCAAGGGAGGGGAAGGTTCTCCCTAGATCTCCTCATTCTACCCTTCCTTGGTGAGCGTCGGGGAATTACCACCATCTCCACCTCCTCCATCATCCTCTACTCCTTCTTTTTCACCACAAACCATCGGGAGTCTTCTAGGAACCCATGCTTCTTTTTTAGCAGGGACCACGATGGAGCATCGTTGATCGTGTGGTTCCATAGGGCTCTTCCCAATCATCATAGCCAGCTTCTCAACCTTAGGCTCGGTTCGACACAATCATTTCTGAAGTTGAGGAGTCTTCATCTCAACTCTGTGGGTCTACTCCTCTAGGTTCTAATTGCCTAAGCTCCCAATGTCATAAACTCAAGGCCCCGATGACCCTAGATGAGGTGGGAATGCTGATGGACTGGTGGTCTAAGTATGCGGATCTTGAGAAGGGGGCTTGCCTTCTCGAGCTACCAGAGGTACAGTTTGCTGATGCTTTTAAGAGGGCATCCTTTGGACGTAAGTACTGTCTTTTTCTATTCCTTTTTTACCTTTTTTTCATTTCCTTTTATGTTTGTTTTATTAATAGGTTCTTTCCTACAATGCAATGATGTTATAACATTTCGGTTGTTGTAGGTTGCAGTGCTTGCGGTGGCCGAGGCTACTTTAAAGTGCGGGGTCGTGCTTGCAGATGGGGCCTTGAGGTTCGATTCCCTCTGTCTGGCTAACGAACAGCTAATATAGCAGATCAGGGAGCTCTGTGTTATTGTGGGGAGGTCAACGATTCTCGAGGAGGGTTGGCTTAGGATAGGACGGATGCCTCTCGAGCTTAGGAAATTCATTAGGATCTGGAGGCCCGAGTGTCCGATCGTGATAAGATTATCACGAACCTTCGACAATAGGTGACATCTGGTTAGAGAAGTCTCGACTTTAGGAGTAGAAACTTGCTTAGCAGATGCATACCTGATCTCATGCAGAAGGTAGAGAGAGATAGAGAGAGAGAGAGAGAGAGAGAGATTGCTCAGAAATGGAGCTCAAGAGAGGCCGCTTTATAACAGAAATCTGATTAGTGGTCTAAAACCATGCGAAGGGTATGGAGGACTTTAAAGAGTCTTCTGAGTTCAAGGCTTCCCTACTCCTAGGGTTCTCTTTACGCTATGACAGCTACCGAGATGAGATCGTTGAGGCTCATCCTGAGTAGGACCTGAGCTTCCTCAGTTGTCCTCTAGAATCTCTGCCTCATCCTCAGAGTCCTGATTTTGTTCAACCTGTGAATTCCCAACCTTCCTCTTCTGCGATCCCCAGCCTTCTGGTCTCGAAAGTTGCTCTAGTCGATCTAGATGTGGGGGTTCTCATTTTTTACCTTCGGGTCAAACTGAGGATGAGATCCGTCCCCCACCGCCAGGGCTCGCTTAGGTTTCCGCTAGCACTTCCGAAGCCCCCATAACCATCTAGTTTATTTTTCTTTTACTTGTACTCTTTACTTTCCTTCTATTTGTAATCTTTCTTTTATATTAATGAGAATATGTTTTCTTCAATAGCTATGTTCTGCCCTCATTCATTACTTGTCTGTTATAATCTTTAACCTAGACTCTATCGTCGGTCTTAAGCTTTGAATGAACCTGAAGTAATAAACTTGATCCATAAATAATTGAATCCTTCATTAAAGGAAACTTCACTTCCCCCGAGTTTTAACTTTAACTTGATCCTGTTGAAACTTTCATCTTTTCTTCATTTTTGCTTCTTCATCATTTTTTGTTGTGATGTGAATGTTCTAAGTAATAATGCGTGATGGCCTGAGTCGTGGAGTTATCCTTATTGTTTCTTAGTGGGTTACCCTTTTAAACGAGCATGGGTCATACAGTTCTACTATAATCTTAGGAAAAAAATTTGGATGTTGCCCCATGCGGGAGGTCTGGGTCAAGCATTTTTACTTTGACTAGAACCTTTTTTTTCCATCTGGCGAGCTAGAGTACAAGCTAGACTTCACTTTTTTCCTATACGTCTAGCCAATCATTTATGCTCAGGTTATAGTCTTTTTTCCCGTATGGCCAGCTAGAGTTCAATACATACTTTTCTTTTTTCCTTTGACATCTAGCTAGGCATTTCTTTTCAGGCTAGAGTCCTTTTTCCCGTCTGACGGTCTAGAGTACAAGCCAGACTTCACTTTTTTCCTATGTCTTTGTCTTTTGGGAGAAAACAACCTTTGTATTTAACATTTGGTCTTCTTTACTGGTAATAGATATTCATGTCTTCTTTACTCCGTGTCATGTAGTCAATAAGTCATTGGTTGTGATACGTCTGTTACCAAATAAGGTCCTTCCCAATCATGCTCGAGGGCTCATACTTCTATGTCTTTCCTTTTTCGCAGTCCAAATCACCTACTCGAAATAAATAGATTTTTGTCCTGGAGTTCTAGTATCGTGATGTGACGAGTTGGTATGACCCGTTTTCTAGGTTTTCCTAGTCCCGTAGTTCTTTCAGATCATTTAGGTTATGCCTCAGTTGGAGTAGATTCTGCTCTGGGTCATATTGCTGGACTCTGTGGGAGGGTAACCCGATTTCCACTAGGATGGCAGCCTCTATGTCGAAGGCTAATCTGTAGGGGGTTTCCCCTATCGCCGTTCTCTTCGTGGTCCTGCAAGCTCAAATGACATTTGGGAGCTCGTCTACCCATAGCCATTTCCTTCCCTCCAACTTGGTCATGTGATTACGCTTAATGGTTTTGTTGATTACTTATACTTGTCTGTTGGACTGTGGGAGGGCTGTTGAAGAGATTAGATGCATAATCTCGAACTGCTCGCATGTCTGCTTGAACTTGGCATTATCAAATTGTTTGTCGTTGTCTAAGATGATGGTGTGGGGTATGCTAGGGGTGATAAAATTATTAACCGACCGAACTGAAAATGGTTGGTTCGATCGATTATATAATACACATCGATTCGGTTCAATTCAGTTTTCTTCAACTTTTGAACCTAACTGAACCGATTTGTTTTCATAACTATATATTTGTTTTCATAACTATTAAAAACCCTAATTACCTTCATCCACTCACAGTGGGAACCCTCATCCCTCCACTTATCTATCCTTCTCACTTCTCTCTCTCTATCCAATGACATTTCACTAAAGAAACCATTGGTGTTCTTCTCAAGCAGCCATAGCTTGTCTGACGTACTCTTTCTCTCTATACCTAGTCCCTCATCGTCACTAAAGAAACCAAACTTCACTGGTTTTTGCAAGCCGCCATATCTACATTCTAGCAACTAGAACCTCCATTATCATATCGTGAAGGTTTCTACACTGAAAAAAGAGGTTCTAAACAAGAATCGTAGGAAAACCAGCATCAAGTTATTTTTCCCTTCAACTATGTTATTTCTATTTTTTTTTAGGTTTGATTTATATACTGGATCATAGTGGAAATTTTTTATTTTTTTTTCATTTATAATATGTTGTTTTTATATTTCATTTGTTTTTTAGATCTAATTTTTCTACTAGAGCTAAGTGAAAATATTTGTTTAGTTTTTTCCTTCTTGATTTGTTTGTTCCTTATTATTTGCTTTGTTCTTTACTCATTTTTCCTTATTAATTTCATTTTAGATGTCCTCATTGCTATTTAATATTTTGAGGTTGAACTTTTGTTAGTTGGTTTATGCAGGGGAGGAGGAAGTTGTCTTTGGGACACACTTCGTTTAAATCCGTGAAGTCTATGCAGACCCTCCATTTTTTGTTTGCTTTCCTTACCAACACGATGCCAGCCATTCCGGGTATGGGACTTCCCTAATAAATCACGCTGAGAGCAGCTTTCCACTTCCGCGATTATGGCCTCGTCCCTTTCTGAACTCATGCTCCTTCTCTTCTGCCTGACGGGTCTAAACTTCGAGTCAACGTTAAGGTGGTAGGTGATGATGTGTCGATCTATACCGGGCATATCCCCATGGGTCCACGAAAAAACATCCTTATTTTCTCGAAGGAACCTCATGAACTCTAGTTTCTAATTAGGAGTAAGCATCTACCCAATCTGAATTGTCCTCTCTGGCAGCTCTAGTGAAAGAACAAATGATTCCAATGGTTCTACAAGCTCTCCCTAGGGATGCTCTTTAGGAGGTTCGCCTATCATGGCCTTTCCCCTGCTATATTTGCTTATGTAGGTCTATTTTCCTTAGGTCTACCTTTTAAACTCATCGTCGTTCATAGGTTCACCCTTAATGACAAGATAGTAAGGACTTTAGTGGTGCAATATTTTCATGAGAGATACAATATTAGACCTGGGTACGTTTCTCTACGCACACTGCAAACTGGGAATGTCATTGGGTTAGGAACGTTGCCGGCGAACTCATATTTCTATGGTAAAGGTAGGATTCTCAAGTATTCTAGAGAAATGAATGAATTTGATAACGTCCCCACAAACAACCCCAACTATTGATGCTAATAATCTCAACAGTACATGTGTTGATGTCGATAATCTCAACAGTACACGTGCTCTCCTCTTACAAATGGAAATCCGTAAAACACAAACAAAGAACCCAAAGAACTAGGAGAATCGGGGGTGGTTTCCTCGCCTAAGGACCCTCATCACTGAGCAAATGTGGCATTTAATGTTGCTGTCCCTCTGAACTGACATAAAGGGGGGTCGAGGTGACTTGAGGGAGACTCGTCTGACACGGAAGGTGGTAATTGGACGGCTGAGTGAGGGGGCGAATAGGAAAGAGCCACCTCGATACCTACTTTTGACGTGTAATGATGGTACTGACGTCGGATGATTATTTTGACTTTCAGATCTTCGATGAATATTCCTTATTCCCTATGAGCTCTACTCTGCGTGACCTACCTTTATCACGGGTTGGTGAGGTCAGGTCGAATAAAGCACTTGATCCATTCATCGAGGATGGGTTGACTTCTCAAGCGGCGGGATGTGGTGGTGTTGGGGACATGCGTCCTTATCTTTAGTCTCCAGGAAATATCGATAACAATGTTATGTTGAAATGAAAACAAATATGTTGTCATTCGCTAGCCGGGTCGGCCCAAGCCTAAGGGAACTTAGGATTGAGCCTAGGGCCTTAAATCTTTACTTACTACTCTTTAGTCTAAAGATATTTTCTTTTATTTTTAGATGAACTTCTTTTCATTTGGGCCTCTTTTCTCTCTATAAATTTCTCTTGGACTATATAAAAGGTCCTGACTACAATTTCTAACTTTTAGCCCTTGCTCTTTCTCGTTTTGTTTTAAACCTCAATAATATATTGCTTTTTAATTTTTTACCAATAAGAATAAATACTTTCAAGTTTTACCTGGAAGAAGCTTATAGCATGTTATTGATACTTTCTAAAGTAATTATATTTTCATAAATAAATTGTTAGATAAAAGTGATAGATCAATAAAATTCGATACAAAACTTGATTAATAATTTTTCCTCCCAAAAATTAAGGATTATCATATAATTATAATTGACTTTACTTAAGTATTTTAACATATGTGTAGGTACATACTTTTTTGTAAAAGAAATCTCACTTAGGGCCCCCATATTCATTGAGCCGCCCTTCTTCGCTAGAACAGGCAAGGGTGGGGCTATCAGCTAGCCACATGCTAATCATCGAATTTGTAATCGACGATTAAGATGCATCCAAATAAAAAAGCAATCCACTTTTTTCTTTTTTTTTACTGGTTTTGACCTCAAAAATTGATTTGACGGTCCAAAATTGCACATCTACTAGTCGCAAAGACCAATAAAAATCTTTGCCTTTGAAATCGTTCGACACATGTTTTCGTGCAGAAAAAGAATTAAATTAAACTTTTTTATAGCTATGGAAGTAGGAAAATTTTACAAGGGGGTTTTTCGCCGGCATTGATGCTGGTAAAATTTTTTTTTGTTCACCAAATACGTACTAGAATTCACCAAATATGTATTAGGGGTTCACCAAATATATACTAAGGTTCACCAAATACGTACAAATTAATAAATCTTGGAGGGGTTCACCAAATATGTTCAAGGTTCACTAAATACGTAATGCGGTTCATCAAATACACATAAAAATAACTTAGAGGGGTTCACCAAATACGTATAAATTAAAAATTCTTGAATGAATTCACCAAATATGTACTGAGGTTCACCAAATACATAATGGCGTTCACTAAATACGTAATGGGATTCACCAAATATGTATAAATTAATAACTTTTGGAGGGAGTCACCAAATATATATTGGGGTTCACCAATTACATATTGGGATTCACCAAGTATGTACAAAGTTTTTTTGGGTGAGCCCTCCAAGAATTATTAATTTTATACGTATTTAGTGAACCTCATTACGTATTTGGTAAACCCCAGTACATATTTGGTGAACCCCTCCGAAAATTATTAATTTATACATATTTGGTGAACCTCATTACATATTTGGTGAACTTCACTACGTATTTGGTGAATCACGATACATATTTGGTCAACCACCCAAAAATAATAATTTTAATTTTTGGTGAACCCCTCAAGATTCACTTTGTACCGGTAGTTTCTCTAACCTATACCGGCAGTTTTCTAACATATAGCCACGGTTTTTGCAACCTATACCGGCAATTTATGTCCCTATACCGGCGATTTCTGGCGATTTTTCCAATTTGTGGTTGTGTTGTTATTTTTCAGCGGTTTTACATCAATACAATGATTTTTCAGACCTTTTTACAGTGATTTTTCAACAAATTTAATTTTCTAAAATTGATCAGGGTATTCTCAATGGATCATAAACAATGTTATCAAAATTCTCGATTTTTCAATGTGAACATTAAGTACATTCACTTATCTTTTAAATTAGATTTGAATTAAGTAATTAATTGTTAACAAAATTGAACACTTATTCATAAACGCATAAAAATATATTCTTAATTATGTTGTTGTGATTTTATTGGATTAAGTAAAGATTTCCGAAGTAATTGAACACTTATTCATAAAAATGTTAAAAATTATCATTGATAATGTTGTTGTACTTGTGTGACAAATATCGAGCGAGTCGTGTTTTCATCATATATAATTATAGGTCGTGATGTTATGATGGCCGGTAAATCCTATTTATCAAGTTTTATGTACTTACTTATTTTGTCGCTTAGTCATATTTTCATGCACTTTGACATTTTCACGTACATAGTAATATTTATTCACTTAGTAATGTTTTAACCCTTTTTATCACTTTTGTGTACATTTTTGTCACTTAGTCATTTTTAAATATTTAATCATTATACACTTAATCAATTTAACCATTTTTATACACTTAACCATTTTCACACATTTTACGTTTTAATTTATAAACATATAAATATATTTTGTTAAATCCAAGCCAACTGTGAGTGGCATTTGGGGTCCAAAATGGACCAGTTGGACCCCAAACGCCATTCATGAATGGTGACTCGTCATTATATGCACTAAAACCACGGCAATAGGCAATAAAACCACCAATATTGACACGAAAATCACTATTATAGACACTAAAACTGTCGTTATTGACATGAATACCATTATTATAGACACCAAAACCATCGCAATAGACATTAAAACCGCCGCAATAGACATTAAAATTGGAAAAATCGTCGGTATAGGGGAAAACTGTCGATATAGGGGAAAAACCGTTGGTATAGGTTGCAAACACCGCCGCTATTGACACGAAACCGCCGGCATTTCGCCATGTGGTGATGGCGTTCTCCTATATGCAATATACCTTGGGGTTATACATGTTGCTCAAACCAATAAATATGATTTACCGACTACATCACGACCTATAATTATATATGGTGAAAATTCATCTCTTTTAATACTAATCACAAAAGCACAACAACATATTTCATAAATTTGAATAATTCATATATGTTCGTGTGACATACATATTAATGTGACATATAAATCGATAAATGTAAGACATAATAGTGTGTAAAATGATAAATTTTGTGGGGTTCACCAAAAATTACAAATACATATTAATGTAAAATGACAAATCCGTAGTGGGGTATAAAGGAAATCTTGAGAAGTCCACCAAAAATTAAAAATTCTTTTTTTAGAGGTTCACCAAATACGTAGTGAGGTTCTTCAAATACGTATTGGAGTTTACCAAATACATGATGGGATTCACCAAATACGTACAAATTAATTATTCTTGGAGCGGTTCACCAAATACATACTGGAATTCAACCAAATACGTACAAAATTAATAATTCTTGGAGGAGTTCACCAAAAATGACTTTGTACGTATTTGGTGAACTCCAATACGTAATTGGAGAACCCCAGTACATATTTGGTGAACCCCTCCAAGAATTATTAATTTATACATATTTTGTGAACCTCATTACATATTTGGTGAACATCCACTACGTATTTGATGAACTTTAGTATATATTTGGTGAACCCCTTCAAGAATTGTTAATTTATACGTATTCGATGAACCCCACTACGTATTTGGTGAAACCCACTACGTATTTGGTAAACCCTATAAGAATTATTAATTTATACGTATTTGGTGAACCCTATTACGTATTTGGTGAACCTCACTACATATTTATTGAACTCATGTACATATTTGGTGAACACCAGTATGTATTTGGTGAATCTCTCCAAGATTTATTAATTTGTACGTATTTGGTGAACACTGTACATATTCAGTGAACCCTTAGTACATATTTGATGAATTTTAGTATGTATTTGGTAAAAAACCCCAGCATTGGAGTGTGACCCTTGAAGTAAAGAAAAAACTTTTACTTTTAAAGGAGATAGAATACTTCTCCTCGCTCACTGAGTTGGTTGGATGTTGATAAGGAGTGTCAATCAAGATATTCAAGTGACCTAAAGTCTTCTGATTCTAGGAAGTTAAAATCAGTTTAAACTTTGTAAGCTTTTGTTATCAACATAAGCTAGTTACCATTTAATGAGCTATTATGTTAACTGATTTTGTTATCAAAACAATTAGAAAAATTATTTTACTTGTACTGATATTAACTCATATATGTACAAGAAGTGTTTGCCTTAGCAAAGTATTATGCTGAGCAAACTTGCATTCACGAAAGTTTGTGAATACCATTGCTTTCTTGAACTCTCATTTGGTATCGGATCCTTCAAACACCAACATCTAATAATGGCAGCTCAGACTATGAGTGAGAACTTCAGCAACAGTAACAACAATGATGTCTTGAGTTCCTTGGGAGTACCACTTATTGTGAAGTTAGATCGTGAGAACTTCTTTACTTGAAAGACTCAAGTAATCCCTATTGTGATAGGAAACGGCTTCGATGATTTCTTGGTGAAACCGAATGCAAAACCATCAAAGAATCTTACAGATGGAAACAAAAATCTAGCTTTTATTGTCTGGAATAGAAAAGATCAGTTGCTTGTAGGATGGCTGAGAGCCTCGATGACAGAGAGAATCTTGGGGTCATTTGTGCACTACAACACCTCATATGAAGTTTGGAGGGCCTTAGATAGGAGCTTTGTAAGTCAATCTCGAGCAAGACTCGTACAACTGAAATCTAAGCTACAAGAAAAAGAAATGTACAGACTCAGTTTTTGTGATAGAATGAGAGTTGGTAATATATATACTAAACGATCTTGGTCAAGAATTTGACCTAATAGTAGAAATTCTTTCATCCAACAAGGATGATGTATCTATGGAAGAAGTTGAGGCTTTGTTATAAAGCCATGAAAGCAGACTTGAAAGGCAAAATTCTGAGAATAACGCAATATGGGGACCATCTTCCAACTTGACTACTGTCAATAATAAAGAGAAAAGAATTTTAATTTCAATAGTGGTGGAAAGAATCAAGAGAATCGTGGACATTCTCCTAGATCTCAACAACAAAATTGTAGAGGAAATCAAAATGGTCATGGAGCATCAGTCTGTTTTTACAGATTTCACACGAACAATTCATCACAAAATACCATGTCACGACAAATGTAGGATACAATCCTTCAGTCTACTTTGCATCACCAGAGATGGTAGTTGATCCTTGTTGATATGCAGACAGTGTTCCCACAAATCATGTGGCAGCAGATCTGTAAAACCTGAATCTGGCAAATGAATATGTTAGTAATGAGCGTTTAGCAGTTAGAAATGGTAAGCTTCTTAAAATTTCACATATTAGTTCTTTTATTTCACCTGCAAAAAACTCAGCCTTATCTTTTCAATCCAGAGTACCTTCAATTAAGAAAAACTTAATCAGTCTTCATAAACTCATTAATGACAATATAGTATTTATTAAATTTCGCTCTCATTTAGAAGGACGAAGTAACCAAGGAACTTATTCTAATACGGAAGGTTAAAGATGGCTTCGATGAGTTTGATATACCTTGAGAAGAAAAGGCTGTTGCAATTGCATGTTTGTGTCATAATGTTGCATCTGTTGTTTCAAAGTCATTTGTCTTACACCTGTTTCTTTGAATAATACACATAGTTTTGATGTTTCTTCTTGTAATAAGTCTGTTTCTGATAATTCCAATTTCTTAGGTTTTCAATCCAAACCAGAATGTATGACATATTTTGTAACATCTTATTCTTCTAATATCAACTTCTTGCATTCTGAAAACTCCTCTACAGACACTTCTTGAATAATTTGTGTGATATGTGGTATAAAAGAGTAGGCCACCCATCTCATATTACTGTACAAAATGTTATGCAGCTTTGCAATGTCAAAACTTCAAAACAAGATTTGTCATTCTGCAGTGCCTGTAAAATGAGGAAAATATACACAAGTTGCCTTTCAACTTATCTCAGAAAAAGGCCACAGCCCCACTAGAACTGATCTGTCAAATCTCTCTCTCTTTATTGGATGTTTTATACTATTCCTGATTTTAAATTTTTGAAACCTTTTGTGCGTGCATGTTTCCCATATTTGAGAGCATACAATACACATAAACTGCAGTTCAAGTCAAACTAGACATGTAATCTTTAATGAAACTTCATTCACATATCAAACCTCGTTCAATAGATGTGCATCAAAAACATCTACTAATGTCATTAACATAGTTTTTCCTGTTATTACTCCCTATGATACAACATGCCAGGTAGTTGTTTCTTCTTTTCTAGTTCAGATCAAAATCATAAAGGTTAGTATACTTCTCCTTCATTTAACATTGATTCTAATTCTTCTACTTCACCAGTTTTACACCCTACTATTCCTACATCTTCATCTCTACCTCATAGTTCCTCCCTAAGAGATCAAAATTATCCTCATAGAACAGAATAAAACCCTCAAATTATACATGCCCTTCACATGACTACAGGAGCTAAAGCTAGAATCTTTAAGCCAAAAGCTTATTCCGTCACTAAACAACCTCTACCAAAATCTATCATTCCAAAAGAATCAACAACTATAAAAGAAGCTCGTACCGATCCTAACAGGGTCAAAGTTTGCAAGATGAGTACAAATCACTTGTGAATAACCATACATGGGATTTGTACCATACATGGGATTTGGTCCTTACAACTCTAGAATGAGTATAGTGTGGAGTAATTGGGTTTTCAAGGTCAAACTGAATACTGATGGTAGTTTGCAGAGGTATAAGGCAAGGCTTTTTGCTAAGGGCTTTCACCAACAGCCTGGTACTAGTTATATTGGGACTTTTAATCCAGTGGTTAAACTAGCCACAATCACGGTTATTTTTACCATAGCAGCCACCTACAAGTGGGAAATCAGATAGTTAGACATCAACACTGTCTTTCGAAATGGAATACTACAAGAACATGTGTACATGGTGCAGCCCCCTAGTTTCAATGATTCAGCAAAACCACAACATGTGTATAAACTTAGAAAGGCCTTCATGGACTCAAATAAGCTCATAGAGCTTGGTTTGATTAGCTCAGAAATAGCCTACTAAATTGGAGTTCCATCAGCTAAAAAACAGACAGCTCTATGTTTATATTCAGCAACTCCAAAATAATGCTCATATTACTTATCTATGTGGATGATATTTTGGTCAGAGGCAACGACTCTCAAGCTATCAGCAAGTTATTGACATATTTAAACCGTAAGTACGCTCTTAAAGATTTAGGTCAAGTGCACTACTTCTTAGGAATTAAAGCCTATAGAGTTTCTACAGGTTTAAACTTGTCTTAGTCTAAGTATATCTCTAAATTACTTCATAAAACCAAGATGGAATGAGTAAAACCCTACTCTTCTCACCAAGTCCCTCAGTCAAACTTGCCTTGAATTCTGGTGAAAATTTTCCCCACATAACTGTTGAAATGTTGTCCTATATCGCCTAGACTTGTCCATTTTGTGCTAATTATAAAGATTCACTACCCCTCTCCTTAACACCTAAGTTTTAAGGAATGATCAAGCTGGGCTTTTCAACTTGGTATCAGAGTTTGGTTAAGTCTTTGTTTGTGTCGATTTAATTCGGTTCTTTGTCTGCTTAGTTCGGATTATTTAGTATGTTGCTTAGTTCAGTTATCGTGTTGTGGTCCACGAGGATGTGTTAGAATGTTGTCCCACATCGTCTAGACTTGCCCATTATGTGCTAGTTATAAAGCTTCAGTACTTCTCTCCTTAACACATAAAGTTTTAAGGAGTGATCGTGATGAGCTTTTCAACTATAACTTTGTATAGAAGCACTATATGATCCTCACAATACCTGATCATCACTACGCCAGTTGTATCCTTCATTGCAAACAAACTAAGTTAATTAATGCTGCAACCTTGACTCATTGGCAGACTTGTAAATGTGTGCTCAAGTATCTTAAGGGTACCATACATGATGGCACATCTTTCAAACCAGCAACACATTTGAACATTGGTGCTTCTCGGATGCTAATTAGGCTCCAGCATTAAGGGTGTAAGTAAAACCACAAAACTAATAAAACCCATCATCAGTTTAGAACCTTTTGGCAGTTTAGTTCGGTTGTAAGTATGTAAAACTCTTACGGTTCGAACCGAACCGTCGTGTATATGTATATATATACCCTTTTTCCCATTTTGTTCTCATTTCCCTAATCTCTAACCTTTTCCACCGCCTACACTTTAGGGTGTGTTTGGTATGGGGGAAGTGAGGCAATATGCCTGGAAACTAAAAGAAAGTAATTGATTACATTGTTTGGTCTGAAAGTTTTTTATGGTATGTAAATAGTCGGAATGTGAAGATGTCTTCATTTTGAGGGTATCTTAAACCCTCCAAAATTAGGAGTTATTTTCATACCAGGCATCTTTCTTTTTACCAAACTATCCTCCATAAATATATAATAACTATCAATAAATATATTTTGATCTAAGGATAAAATTAGAAATTGACAGTTATATAAGTAACATTTAATTAAACATTCAATCAAAACAAATAAAGTAATTCTGACTATTATATACACTTGTAGCGGTATTGATTCAATTGTATGAAGAATATTTGATGAAAATCTAAATGACGCATCGTAATATAGTGGTTTGATCGAAAAATCAATAAGTATATACGAAAAAAATACATGAGTAAAATTTACATTTTTATTATTACTTATGTTGATCATCTTATTATAAATCAAATAATTATTATTCATAAGTATTTTTTAGTCAAATGATAAAATTGAAATTTGACAATAATGCCTAAAATATCCACTTATTTATTCCATCAAAATAAACAAATAAATCATACACTATCATCATTAAATCAGAACATTCTTAAATGTTAATAAATAAAGTAATTTTAACTTTCCATACATATACATTCGCACAGTTATATTCTAAAAATTTTATTTCAAAAATCATTTACTCACAATATCATATCGAACGAGCCATTATTCTGTACATCTCCCTCAAAATCATCTTCGCTCAGTCTCTTCATCCTCATCTTCCTCACGACTCAAAAGACCCACTCATCTAACATATTTTACTTTTCTCCCATTTGTCTCACTTTCATTCTGCAAACCCTACCATACATCTCACTTTGTTCCGCTCTTTCATTCCCACCATCTTTTGCAACCCTTAATGGAGATTCAGCTGTAAATGATATGGATCTGGATAAAGTAAAGCTGAAGACACAAGTTGAGAGGGTGGAGCAGAAAGCTCATTTCTTAGATTAATGTTCTGTTGTGTTAGTGATGCCATGGAAGTACTGCATGCTTGGTAATATGAAGATTCTCCTTGGCTACACAAATAATAGCATTATATTTGCCCACTATTTCCATTTGTATCACAAATGGTCTTCAATCCTCTGCTTGCAGCTCAGACAAACAGGGCTAGAGGATCCACTCCATCCTCCACTTCTCGACTGAGAACAACCACGCCATCTTCATTAGGTCAATAAGTACATATTATCAATTAAGTGTCTTTTGTTTTGTTTTTTTTTTAATTTCTTTGTTAGTGTTTGAAGATAGAGAATTTTTGCCGGGTTGTTATTTCTTCAATCTGTTGAATCAATGCTTGATTTTGTATGTTCACCGGTTTGATGCGGTCTTCTTTGGTTGTTTAAAAATTTATATGGTTCCGTTTGATTCGGTTTGTACTCATTATTCGATTCGATTCGGTATTTATTTTTAAAAATTATAACGACGGTTCGATTCAGAAAACCCTCATAAAAGCTTACAACCCTAACCAGCATTTATGAAAGATGTTCCATCAATGGTTATACAGTGCTTCTAGGCAACAAATTGGTCTCTTGGTCTTCAAAAAACAGAATGTTCTAACGAGGTCCGGTACTAAAAGTGAATACAGGTCTCTAGACAATGTAGTTGCTGAAATATATTGGTTTCAACATCTCTTACCTGAACTTCACATCAATCCCACCTATGCTCCTATTTTATGGTGTGACAATCTGGGTATTGCCTCTTTAGCTGCAAATCATGTTATTCATTCAAGGTCTAAGCACATAGAAATAGACCTTCATTTCATAAGAGACAAAGTCCTTTTCAAAATTGCAAGAAATCAGACATGTTCTTTCAGTAGATCAGGTTGCAGATGTAATGACGAAAATCATTCACGGTCAGGTCAGCAAGTTTTTGCACTTGAAATCCAAACTCAAAGTTGTTGCTACCCCTTTGTGTTTGAGGGAGGATGATAAGGAGTGTCAATCAAGAGATTCAAGTGACTTAAACTCTTGTGACTCCAGGAAGTTAGAATCAGTTTAAACCTTGTAAAGTTATGTTATTAATAGAAGTAGTTGCCATTTAATGAGCTAATAAGTTGATTGATTTTGTTATCAGAACAGTTATAAAAACTGTTTTAGTTGGTCTTATATTAACTCGAATATATATAAGAGGAGTCTACCTCAACAAAGTATTATGCTGAGCAAACTTTCTATTCACAAAAGTTTATGAATGTCATTATTTTCTTGAACCCTCATAGATGTCATCATTTTTGTTAATGAAGAAACGTCATAGTTTACAGTTCTCAATTCTTAGATATTAGTATGATTGGTTAAGTGGGTACAAAAAATTGTTAAACTCATGATCTAAATTTTAGAAGTCAATATATACGGGGTGTCTTTAATATTGGTTTCGTGTTCAACTCCTTGTAAGATAATACGCTCCTAATTCAGCTGATTACAACATATATATCTTAAAATTTGCATCTGATTTCAATAACTTAGACCACCATGGAACTTAGACCACCATGCCACCCCGTGTGAATGTCGATCATTTTCTCAGCCAAAAAATCTAGAACTTCAGGTTTACGTGAAGTGAAATAGAAATGAGACACGAGTTCAGTCGTGTCACTGTCTTCTCTCTTGTGTGGTATTTTTATATTATGCTAATACACACGTACAAGAGCGATAGATAAAAATATTAAAATGTAAAATCGTATATGTCTCGTGCGTTCTTCGCCTTCTCGCATACGAAATTTTACAAATATCGTAATATAAAATTACAAAAATTCTTATGCCACAAACGACTTACACAAGATCTAAAGAAAATAAGAATAAAGCCCCAACTCAAAAGTCACCATACAATAATGATTCATCATTAACCCAACATTCAAAAAACATAATCATTCATACATACATACTAATATATATTGAATAATGCAAGAAAACTCACATAATATTTAACTTATGCATATATAAATACCGCTCTGATACCAATTGTTCGAAATCGAGGCGCACAGTAGAGGCAGTTTATTTAAAAAATTTATAGATTGAAAAAACAATCGCGTCGCCACAAGTTTCAAAAAGAATTGTGAAAAACAATTTTTCTCAACATATATATATTATATATCTATACGTTAAGTTAAAGACATTCATAGCAAGTAATAATTCCTCTCGAAGTCTATCAACCGTCTTCACTATCTTCTAGTAAAACAACGAGCGTAAGATTTCACGAAGAGTTAACTGTGAGATCCACATCAAGAGCTCATAAACCAATCATCAAACACACTATGATGTGTGTGGATGCGTAGAAAACATCAAGAACACTTTTATGTCTCTAGATATACTCAACACATAAGATCTAGATATTTGGAGAATGACTTTTAAGACAAAACTATGAGAGAGAATTGGAGAATTCGCATAACTCTGATTAACAAATTAATCACACTTACGATTGCTTAATGAGGTCAGTAGAACATTATCTATATATATTCTATGTCAATGCTCATTAGTTTTTTAGGGTTTCAATAAAATAAAAACTTATTTACATATATGTCACTGAAGTGGGACCCACTGCAGTCTGCACCACACTGTAGTGTCATGTGGTAATGTCATGCGGCACTACAATGTGTCATGTCAATCCCAGATTCAAAAATCAGTAATTAGCATGTGGCAGTCTGGCATGACACGTGGTAATTTTTTTAAATTTATTATTTATTTTAATCTGACAAATATATAGATATCAGTTAACTCAAAATTAACTTATATGTTCACACTTATCAACTGTCTTATCTGTTAGTTCAAAAATATTAAATTAGTTAATTCAAATTCAATTATCATCATATAATAATTTAACATTATTTAATTCATAAATCAAATATATTATCTCACTTATCGATTAATTCAAAACTGATCGATATAATTAATTAATTGTAATTTCCAAAAATTACAACAATTAATTTCACATAATTATCTAATAATTATATACTTGTCCCAGAAAAGTAATTCATTTTGCAAGCTAGTCTTTTTCTTATGTCATAAAACATTCACACCTTAGATTATGTAGTACAGGGGTGGCTTGGGACCATGGACCCATAATTGTAAGTTTCAATAAATTAGATTATTAATTAAACTCTTTAATTAAATAATATTATTTATAAATTTCATTATTACTCCACTATAAATGTGGAATTGCACTCTTAGTAATTACAGAATATATTTACAGAGTAATCCCGTGTAGTCTATTGATATAATCAATTTGTGCAGTTTTATCCTTTATTTATTGGTTCGTAAATTAGAGTTAGTCAAAATTATCATTTTACCCTTCTAATTACATCTTGATCGTTAAGTACAATTAATTCACTAGTGAACGGTCATTTTATAATTGTATTATACATTTGAGCCCAATAACCATTCAGTTCCAGAATTAACACTTAAGGAAACCAATAAACAATTCTTTAGGAATGCTTGGATTTCAAATCTTGTAAGATCATGTTCCCAGCCATTCATATCACTGAATCTCCAAAATAAAAGTCACTAGTCTGTTTTACAAACAAATCTTAACGAGTGAATTAAAAGATTTAGTAGACATGTATAGGATTTCATGACTACTCAGAATTTAGATTCATCTACATATAATCTCTGATTGATGTGTGTTGAATCTTTATGATAAACGGTAAGTTAATAAAGATATTAATCACATCAGTCATGTCCTATATAATCTAATTATATAAAATACTTTTACTAATATATCAATCCACATCAGTGATCTGGATCTTGATCACATGCATTCCAAATGCTTAGCGAATCATACTAGCAACTATTCATTAGAAATTTCATATTTTAAATGTGTCGTTACAGTGGGATCCACTGCAATTGAGCAATAATGCAACGTCACATGGCACTGCAGTGTGCATTGAAGAGCCATAGTGTCTCACAACACCACTGTAGTGCTGTGAGGCACTACACACTATAGTGTGTCACGTGTCCATCGTAGTGCCACATGGCACTACAGTAGTCCATTTTAATCTCTTATTCAAGATCAGTGATTGACATGTGACACTCTAATATGTCACATGAGAATTTTCTAAATTTATCATTTATTTTAATAAGATAAATATCTATATATCAATTAATTTAAAATTAACTTATCTGATCACCCAATCAATTATCTTATATGTTAATTAACAAATTAGATAAATCAAATGAATTATTATCTCATAATGATTCAATATTATTTAATTTTAGAAATCAAATATTCTGTCTCACTTATGGATTTATACAAAACTAATCGATATAATTAATTAATTATAATTTCCAAAAATTAGAATTAATTTAAATAATTAATTTCTCATAATTATCTAATAATTATATAGTTGTCCCAGAAACGTAATTCATTTTGTAAGCTAATCTTTTTCTTATGTCCTAAAACATTCACACCTTAGATTATATAGTACAGAGGTGGTTTGGGGACCATGAACCCATAATTCTAAGCTCCAATAAATTAGATTATTAATTAATTTTTTTAATTAAATAATCTTATTTATTAATTTCATTATTACTCCATTATAAATATGAAATTACAGTCTTCTCAATTACAAAATATATTTACAGTATATTTTCGTATAAGGTGGATCTATAAGTTCCCAAACATAATTGAAATACGTCGATTCCATTTCTTGGTTTATGGAATCTTACCATTTCTCATTTTCAAGATCTTTCACCACCTCTTTAAAGGTAAATTGATTGTCCTTATCAGTGTCAGACACTATGACATGTGCCTCAAGTTCATAGCGAATAGGTTATTTTACAACCCTCCCACTACGACGTTGCACCGAGGTTTCTTGAACAATAATGATTTTTGTGGTTTGTCGCTTATCAGTTAATGATGAAGGTAGTATGATCTCATCGAATGCTAATTCTTCGAGAACTACTTTGCTCTAAGGTTTATAGTTTTTCATATAATCATGTTAAAGGAATATACACACTTTAAACCCCGAGTCTAACTTTATGGAGCATAGCCAACAAATATACATACTTTAAACCCTGAGTCTAACTTTTCAGTCTTGGGTCTAAGAACGTGAGCTGGACACTCCCATATATGAAAATGACGCAAACTAGGTTTGTAGGCATTCCATAACTTTAAAAGCGTCCTGCTTACAGACTTAGAAGGCATATATTCAAAATGTAAATTGTCGTTTAAAGTGTATATTCCCACTAGTATCTTCGTAGTTGACGTATATTGCCCCCAAGGGTTCTTCGAGCCTTTTTTCCTTTGCATTTCAAGGGTGACCCCAGCCAGAGCCTCATAAGAGAGGAGCATATCCCTTCATAGCATGAGTTTTTCTTGGTTCTAGTTTCCTCTAGAGGTGATAGTCGCCCCGAGGAAGGTCATCCGGCCTTTCCCTTGGTAGTTTCCCCTGGAGCTCTAAGAGCGCGTGGCAACTTTGCCGATGACCTCTTGAGTCATGGGGGGAGGGGGTCATTCTCGTGTAAGAGACCGTTGTGACTTACATAGGATCTGACGCATCTTTCCTTTCCTCCCAGGTTATCTTAGAGGTTACAACCCTCACATCTTTCTTCTTTTGTTGGATAGTCCTGAGGGAGGTAGGAGGTTCCTTCCCTAGCGGGGAGACGAGTAGGTATACCTCTTCATTTCGAATTTTGTCGACGTAGAACATTGGGCCCATCTTCTCCTTGCAGGAAGAGAAAGTGCTCCAAATGCTTCGACGGGGATGACTTTATAATCGTCCCCACAGACGGCCAACTGGTTTAACGAAAATCTATAACAGTATAGATGTTGGTTTTCCATGCTAAGTGTAGGTGTCCTTTTGATCGGGGGAATCTCCAACAGTGATGTTATATGTATCCTTCCCTCTGGCTGGAACTCATCACGACCTCAACGTCTACAAAACACAGATAAAGAACCCAAAGAGTGAGGAACTCTAAGGGGTGCCTCGCCTAAGGGCCTCCGATGCCTAAGTCACTATTTGATCGATATTTTGGCATAATTTTCTTAGGAGAGAGAAGGCATACCCTTCTTGCATATTAGTAGAGGTATTTATATATGAGTCATTCAGTGGAAGGAAGCATGTCGAAGAAGTTTCTAGGAAGGATGTTGGGGAAGTTTCATGGAGATCTGTCCTTGATTGGACTAAAAAGAGGTGACCTTTCACATAATTTGATATGCATTGATTGTTGATGTGCCTTTGAGGTGACGGTCTGGAGACTGGTGTGACATCATGTCATGCCTATTGAGCGTTACTTTCAGAGAGCGATGATGGCCTCGTGCTCGTGGTTATCCGAGCTCTCTTTTTACAACTTATTCTCGCTCTTACGTATGCTTGGGTCTGTGCAACCCAAGCTCCATAGTTTCTGACCAGATAATGTCAGTTCTTTTCCTTGGCGATTCCTCTTACGAGTTTCTCAGTGTGACTTGACACATGTCATTATGTTATAGATGGTTGGGAAACACTCATAACATAACCAAATTGAAGGCATCAAAAGAATTGATCGAACATGTCATTTTCAGTTTGATTCAATCTGGGACAAATTTGAGCACCTCTAAGCACCATGTCCAATCCTAGTAAGTCCAACTCTGGACAGGCAAGATCAATAGTTTTCTTATTAACTTCTTCAACACCCATAACATGCCCAAACAACCAAGAAATCACAGCCTCAACAATGGCACAATTCCAATGGAGAAACATACAATCAGGCTAAGAAATCACAAACCCTAGCCTAGCCAGGTTTCTGTTGGGTTTATCACACGTAAATTGTAGAATGAACTGATAGTCAGTTTATAAGTGTGAGAGAAAGCCTCACCTCAAGCTAGTTTTTATGGTTGAAAAGGTCTAATATCATCCAAAAACTAGTATTAGAACCAGGTCAAGGTTTATCCAATAAATCTTCAGCCTAATTTAGGTGAAGTGAGTTGTTGGCTCCCTGATTCACGCTCGGATGTATGGCGATCTAGGTGAAGTGAATGGGTGATTTGCTTACTCAGGACCCGATAGTTTGTGAATCCGAGTAGAGCGAGTAGATGATTATCACACTCAGGATCGATGTGTGGGAGAGAATGTTGGGGTTATCTCACATTAGTTGTAGAGTGGAATGATATTAGGGTAGTTATGGAGGTGAATACAAGCAGAATCATTTGTCTGAATGGGACCAGTTGACAGCCGTGGTAAGGAAAAATGGAGGATCTTCGTTACTGCAAAAATTTTCATGCTCCCATTAAAGGTGATATCTGCAGAGCCAATTAACATGAGTAAAGAAGATTGAGAATTATTGAACCGGCAGGTCATCAGTTACATTCGATGGTGAGTGGATGATAACGTCTATCATCATATAATGAGTGAAACCTATGCACAATCTTTGTGGATGAAGTTAGAAGAGCTGTATGAGAGAAAAACAACTTGGAATACAGTTGTTTTGATATGAAAGCTTGTGAACCTAAAATACAAATAGGGCGCCTCTATCACAGAGCACTTGAATGAGATTCAGAGCATTGTCAATAAGCTTTTTTCAATGAAAATGGTTATTGAGGACGAGCTTCTGGCATTGTTGCTTCTTAGTTTTCTACTAAACAGTTGGAAAACATTGATAGTATCACTGAGTAATTACTCTTCTAAAAGCTAAGTCTCTATGAGTTTGGTTAAGAAAAGTTTATTGAATGAGTTAATAAGAAGAAAATCCTTGAGTTCTTCAGTCAGTCAATCATAGGCTTTTGTTACAGAAAATTCGAGAAGAAGTTAGAGTGAATTTGATAGGAAATGGGTTCAGTGATTTTATTACAAGAAGATGAAGCATACGAAATTTGAGTGCAGAGCATTGAAAATGGAGAAACAAAAGAAAAATGGAGATAAAAGTAATGATTCAACAAATACAATTACAATCACGAGTCAAGATGTGCTTCTTATCTCACTAGAGAACTTTGTGAATGGTACATGCCTAGATAAGATTGGGTAGTTGATAGTGATACCACCATACATGTTACTTCTAGAAGGGATATATTCTCGTCTTACTTATCAAGTGACTTTGGTGTTGTGAAGATTGAGAATGATATTGGTACCTCCAAGATTACAGGGATTGGAGATGTGTGTCTAGAGATAAATATCGAGTGCAAGCTAGTTGTAACACCCCGAAGACCTTAATTTATTAATTTGTGTAAATCTCTATAAAATGTGATGAGCCATGACCTAAAATATATATATATATATATATATATATATATNATGCCTTAGTGTTGTAACTGCAATCAGTGTGTAATTGTATGATTAAAGGTTAATTAAAAAATTATGTGAGTTTTCCTAATTCTATCAAAGTTTTGTCTCACAATAATCATTCTCTAAAATCTCTAGATCTCATGTTTTAAGTATATCTAGAAAAATAAAGTGTTTTCGATTTTATTCTACGTGCTCACGCACGTCCTAGTGTGTTTAAGAATTGACTTAGAAGATTTTAGTGTGAATTTCACAATCTATTATTCATGAGATAACAAGTTTGTTGTTTGCAAGGATGATTGATAGACTAAAAGAGGTATAATTCATATATTTGTATGTTTTAGATTTAACGTATTGATATATAATGGATCTGATCCGAAAAAAGTGTTTTTCAACTAAAAAGTTTTCATCTTTGGGATCTGTGAAGATGTGATCGTTTATCGTTTTATAATTTATTTTAAAACACCACCACACCTTCCGTCGTTCATCGTAGCGGATTCCAACATTAACTCCACTACTCGGGATCAAACAAAAAAATGATTATTGGTGAGGTGCTTCAGCTCACCAGTCGAGATTAAATAAAAAGTGAGGACTGGTGAAGTGCTTCAGCCCACTAGTCGAGATTAAATAAAAAGTGAAGACAAATGAGGTGCTTAAGCTCACCAATTGGGATTAAACAAAAGTGATTTGTGAGGTGATCTAGCCCACCAGTCAGGATAAACAAGAAGTGATGTCTGTCGAGCACTCATGCTCGCAAACGGGATCAAGGACCTAGTCATAGCAGGCATGTCTAGCTAGATATTGACACATGATGTCTTCCAAGCATCTCAGCGCGCAGACGGGATTTAGGATCTAGCCAGAGCAAACATACCTGGCTAGACATCTTCAGAAAATGTATGTCGAGCATTCATGCTCACATACGGGATCAAGAATCTAGTTAGAGTAGGCACGCTTGGCTAGATGTCGGCCAGTGATGTATGCCGAGCACTCCATGCTCACAGACGGGATTCAAGGGTCTAACAAGAACAGAGATGCCTGGCTATATATCAAAGAAAAATTTATGTTGAACATTCATGCTCGCAGATAGGATCAAGGATCTAGTCAGAGCAGGCACGCCTGGCTAGATATCGGCAGGTGATGTCTGCCGAGCATCAGAACTCGTAGACAGGATCAATGATATAGACAAATAAGGAAAGCTAAGGCAGATATCAACAGGTGATGTCTTTCGAGCATATCAGCTCACAGATGGGATCAATGATCAAGCTAGAGTAGGCACGTCTGGCTAGATATCGATAGGTGATGTCTACTTAGCATTTCAGCTCATAGAGGGGATTTAAGATCTAGCCACAGCAGACACGCATAGCTAGAAATCAAAGTAAAATGTCGAGCATTCATGCTCGCAGACAGGATCAAAGATCTATCCAGAGCAGGCACGCCTGACTAGATATCGACTAAAGATGTTTACCGAGCACCTCATGCTTGCTGAAGGGACTTAACGGTCTAGCCAGAGCAGACACATTTGGCTAGACATTAAAGAAAGATGTTTATCTAGCACTCATGCTAACAGACGAGATTCAAGGGTCTAATATCAATGGAAGATGTACGCCAAGCATTCATGCTCGCAGACAGGATTCAAGGTTCTAATCAGAGTATGCACGCCTATCTAGGTCCCGAAAAGTAATGACCGCCGAGCACTCATGCCAGTCTAACAGGGTTAAGGGAAAGCCTCAACCAAGGAAACCTCGTCACCAAGGATAAGGATATCTATCGAGCATTATTGCTCAAAAGACAAGGATAAGACCCTTTGATGAGCGCTTCAACTTAAGGATTTATCTAGAGTAAAAAAGTCTGGATAGGTGATAAAAGAAAGGCCCTCTGGCAGTGAACAAAAGATATTCAACTTGCTTTCTAGATCGCCAAGCTAGAAAAAATCTTAGCTAGGAGAAGACATATTCGACTAAACGTCAAAAATATAAACCCCCAATGTAAGGAAGATTTCCTTGACCAGACCTCCCGGATAGGAGCATGCTCGAAGGCTTCGTAAAGGTCACGAAAGCCTTCGAGACCAAGAGATAATTAAGATCCCCGAACTATAAAGGAGGCAACCCATTGGATAAGTTCAAGTCCACCAAAAAAGACAAAGCCCTCTAAGGCCCACTCCAACTCAGGATCACACGTTCAGGCCAGTAAAAATTAGTAAGGATACAACGCTTGGCATAATAATCGGAATGACTACATAACTCAAGGTTGAAGGTCTCATCCAGACCAAGTTAAAGGTCGAATAAGGAGAAAAAAATATTATCTTCTTGAAGTATGCTCGCGATAGAAAATATGCAAAAACATAGATAAATAAAGGAGCCAGAATTAAAGGAATTTTATTTTTATTAATCAACAGAGGACTACAAGTACAAGTAATATAAAAATTTCCTCGGTTAAGGAGGCGAGCCACCCATAGGCTAACTTAAAAGTAAAAGAATCCCCCTCAACTCAGGGTTGGTGATTGCAGGATCTTTAAGGCTTGTGAATTCTTCTGAGGTCTCTAGTTGCTCTGCCGTTGTTGACCACGCCAAGACGGGATAGAAGTGGATTCTAACCATGGGAAATAACCAATTTCAGAGCTAAGCACGAAAAAACCTGAACTTCTCCCACAAGGTGAACAAGGTATAGGGACACTACCCCATGGTTCAAGACGATCCCGAAGGATGTGATTGCAAGGGCTGCCTTACCTACTCCAGAAACATACCGCGATAAACAGTTGGGGGTCTGAAAGGACAGAGGTGACAATAAATATGAGTAAGTCATAGCTAGTAAAGTTGCTTCCGTATGAATTGGGGATTAAGGCTACAGGCCAGATTACAGGCTCATGTTAAGGGTAAAGTCTTTATCACCAGGGACGAGTAGCCAACACACACAAAGGATTCACCGAACTGGCTTATTGACGGCAGGAGAATCACCGTGAATGGAACATTGATAACTTCGAGGCACAACATTTAAAAGACGTCAAAAATGGAAGAGACAATCAAAAGAAAGAAGAATGATCTTGAAGAGGAACCTCCAGAGTGGAGGAAACCCAAAAAGGGGAAAGATTATTGTTCTTCCGAGAAGAAGATCCGGGGGCAAAAGCGTTGATTGACAAGAGTTTTGACCTTATGAAGGAGGCGAAGATGAAGGAAATGAGAAGAAGCCGCTTATTTATAAGCCTAAAGAAGGGACTCTTCCCGCTTAATGTGCATTAAAGAGGGCCATGATGGCGAGTGAGGCTATAATCAATGAGCGGACATCAGAAGACCAAACGCCATACAATCAGCTACAAGGATGAAGCGATACGTCAGGAATAAAGTGACACGTCATCAAGTCATGATTCATTGTTAATGACCCTCACTCTCCTTTACCAACACCTACGCGCCATTAACACTTCCACTCCCAAAGAGGTAATGGTCCCTGAAGCATAGGAAAGGTAAAGCGATGCACGCGACAAAAATGGTCAGGAAATTAATTCCACTCGGTGTAACCTCCTCTGAGGAGTAGACTTTGAGCACAAATGTAAAGTCCTCAGGATGGGCCCTTAGTCTATCAACGTACTAAGGTAGCTCGGATAATGAATTTTTTGGACTTGGATGAATAAAGCCACCCAAGTTCTCGACTGAGGGTAACTATTGTGGGTGTTTTTTCAATCACCAGTAACGCAATGACATGTGTCAAATCACGCTGAGAAACTCGCAATGGATGAATGCTAATATATTTTTAGTTTTCATATTATAATTTTGTTTGAAAATCATTAATTATGTTGAAATTTTTAAGTTTTTGTTTAAATTTTCAAGTTTTTGTTCAGACTTTATAATATATATTTCGACAACGAACTAGTATAATTGAAATGAACTAAACGGTGAACAAACTGCTGTAATTGAGCATAGCTTGGCTTAAGGCTAAGCTAAGATCTTGACCTATGGGTGTAGGGTTGGTGTTTTGAGGTTTGTAATATGGTACATGAAAGATGTAATGACGTAGAAAGAGCAAAGAGCAATACTCCATTAGTAGGTTTGTGTTTTATTTATCATTTGAATGATTTATCTAATTAAAGTATAAATTATTAACATGTCCCTAGATTTATAATTTGATGACTTAGAATTATTAAGAAGAAAACATTCTAAACACTTTAGAATTTCCATTATTGCTCCATTTCGCATATATTTTTAGAAGGAAACTTCCACACTACCATTCGTATCAACATCAAGGGTGATTTCAACTTTGGACATCTCATAGAACATATAAGAAGAGATTTAAGGGTGAGATCATTCCTAATGCCATAAAAAAGTTTTATCAGGTTGAAAATGAAATTGGAAATGGTTGTGTGCATAATATCAAATGATGCAAAAAAATGGTAAGCTTTGAGTAGTGATACAAATTGGTTTGGAGATTGACCTATTTATATTTTATATTTAAAGTTCGGTTCGGTTTGTCTTGACTTGGGTTGAGAGTAAAAACGGCAGACAGAACCCAACCGTTCAAAAAACTCTCCATGTTTGGTTGGTTTTGCTGACACCTCTACTTTTCTCTCTCCTCTCTTTGTATAACAAAAAAAACCCATCTCTTTCAGAACATAAAGCGTCTTATAGAGAAAAACCATAAGAGATGGAGACTTGTAATGACAAAAACAACACAAAAAAATATTCCATCTCTTTCAAAACAAAAGGCATCTTATTGAGAAATTATAAAAGATGGAGACGTGTAATGACAAAAACAAAGAACAGCCTGTTATTCTTGTTCTCCACCGACAGTCAGTTCCATATAATAATCCACCATTATCATCACATAAGAAGAACTCAAACCCACCAAAATTGTTCATAAATAAATAAATTTAAAGTTTCATATGAGATCACAAGTAATTAACATGTAAAGAAAAAAGAATGAATGAAGAATCCACCAATCAATTTCCAATTCCCCCTCCTGCCAATCGCTTCTAACTCAATTTGTACAATGTATCAAAGAATTATATGATAACAAAATAAAAACTTGAATCACCCAAATCAAGACGATGACACTATCGACGCTGATGACAAAAAATCCTTTGCTCTGTTTTCATAACTTCTCGATCTGTGAAGATCGTAAGGCTCCCACAGATGATCAAGAAGACAAGGCTTCTTCTCATCCAGTCTCACCCATGGCTTCCCTTTTCCACTCCAATGCAGCAAACTCACCGGACCAGGGTGCAGTGACCGGCAACTGTCTCTCACGTTGTCACCCCCGAGCCCATGCTGGTTCCATCTATGATCAATGGCTTCCACATTTCCGGCAAACACCAGCAAAAATGGCGGAAGCGAACCCAGAACGTAAATCCTTTTCTTCTTCTGCAACTCCATCCAATTCTCAATCTTCTTTCTGTAATTTCCTTCTCTCCACCTCACCAAGTCCATCACCATCACGCCCGTGTTGAAGTAACAGGGTGTCCGTGAAGAAAAGACCCGGGAGAGAACCGGGTCGAACCAGAAGCTGTCGGTGAAGTATTTAGTGAAATTGGCGTGGCAGTATTCGGGTGCTCCGATTACGCGTGACCCAGTCAGCTTGATGCTCCAGAGCTTGTGGATATCATCGACGACGACCACGTCGGAGTCAAGGTAGATTATCCGGTCAACGCATTGATCGAGGATATCACCCAAGTAATTTCTCGCGTAATTCAACGGATTCTCGAGAGCTTGACGAATCGACGACGAGATTAAATTTATTACAGTGTCTTCCCTGAAGATGTAGACCTTGAAATTGAGAGAAGGGAAAGTGGAGCGGACAATCCGGGTCAGGACCCGAGGACTAGCCCGGTCGAACTCCGCCGCAATGAAGTGGAAAAAAACGTTTTCTGGGCACGAAGCGTGTCTGAGGACCGAATGAACGGCAGCCATGGAGCCCCGGAGGTACTCGGAGTCCAAGGTCATCGCAATGTGAACCAAAGCCGGATCGCAGGATGACACCGTTTCTCTGCTGGTTGAAACGGGACACTCCGCCCCATTACGGTACTCCGGAGCTTCAGTGAAAAGGGTCAACCCGTTGAATCCATCGCCACCGTCGCTCAGTCTGGTCGGAAACGACCGAACACAGAGGCAAAACGGCAAGAATGAAGAAAACACAAAAACCAACAAAACAACGAAGCTTAATCTGAAAGATACCATTGAAGCCCCACCTCACAAACAAGAAGAAGAAAATGGTGATTTTGTCTGCTTCTTTGACCGGTAATCGGAGCTCAGCTTAAAAGAGCAGACTGTTGGGGTTGAGGATTTAAAAGCTTTCTTTTTCCAGAGATTGGAAAAGGGAAGGTGAAAGAGTCAAATTAATAATCAAATCTGCGTGTGATTAATAATGGAGAAGAAAAACAAAGAAGAATCAACCCCAACACGCCTGCTACTCTTCTTTTGCCTTCTTCCAACAAAACGCGGTTTTGGTTTGTCTCAGGGAGAGACAGAAGGGGGGAGGAAGGAAGCCACTGGAATTTGGAAAATGAGAAATTTATTGCATTTATTTATATTGGGAAATGCTTGGTCTTTTTCTTTGTTATTTCTTTCTTTATTTTCCTTTTTCATCTGCTTTTAACTCTCTTGTATTTGGTTGCTTATGATTTATATATTCTCCTCTTTTTTCAAACATTAATTTTCTTCTCCTTTTTAGCTGCAAAACAAAATTGACTTAATTTTTCAATATCACATCATTATTTTTATATATTTAGAGTGAGATTACTTAAACAATATGCCAAGTTAATGTGTAGAGCTGCAGGAGTTAAAGATGTTAATTTGTGATTGGAACATGCAATACCTGAGGCCAAGCTTGAATTCTGCAGTAATTAAGAAGAAAAAGAGTTTGAATTTTACGGTTCTAACTAATGCAATTAACTAATTACGCGCTTTTTGTTGTTATTTTCCCCGGACATGTTTTACGTTTGTATGTCAAGTTCGCGCATATCTTACAAACGCCAAAAGCTATTCCTCCCTTCCACCCTACCTCCTCCCTTATTCCATTCTAGATTTGCCTAGGGATGGAGATATAAATAAGAAAAATATTATTAGCAATATATATATAATTTCAAATTAGATACGATAAATAAATATATAAAAAGATAAATTTTTAATTACGATATGTACGAGTGATTTCACATTAAATTATTGTCAATTTATAACAATATTAAATATCGTGTTGTTACATAACATTAACATTGATACGTAAATAATTAGTTTTAGAATGAAAACAGTAATATGATCAAAATAAATTCTAACTTATAAACCACTATACAGTACATTCTAAAATATAGAGCTTTATTTTTTTTAATATTTTTCAATGCTTTCTCCTATTATTCATTCTTTCCTAATATTATTATCCTCTGTCTTTTTCACAATATTCCCTAATATTTTGATTATCAATTCAATGATTGGAAATTTTTATGGAAGCTAGGAAATAGTATAGACTTATCTTTAGAGGATATCTCCTCATGAATGAAAAAAACAAAATAATTGTGGGTAAATATGAATTTTGTCCTTTTTTACATCCCTAATTAAAATCAATTAATCATTTTTTTCCATTTTTATAAAATCAATTAACGTTACACTTTTGCTAAATCTAACATGGTAATTAATTAAACAAATAGGTGACCATCATTGTGACACCCAACAAGTTGTTATGTCGTACCCAATTTGCCTTTTTAATTCAATTTATGAGAGGCGGAGGTGTTCAAGTAGAAAAATGTATGTGGAATACAGCAAATATGAGCTATAATATTTGTGGCCAAATAAAAAATAAGTTAAAACAAAGTTTTGGAATAGGACGGTTGGGTGGGGTTATGAAAATTAAAAGTCGTGTACAACATGTAACAATAAGAATAAATTGACAATTTAAATTCAGAAGACCACACACTTTATAATGAAACATATGTTTTTAATGTTTTAACACTAGTAATAAGAGCTTATCAGATTATAAATGTCATATCATAAAAGTTATGAAATATAGTGAAGCCAATATCATTGTTCTATGCAAATAGTCATCTTAAAACAAGCTAACATTGAAAGTCATGTTTGGGCAGCAAATTATGTTTAGAATGTGCATGTAAGATTGTACATGACACTTCTAGCTTAGAATCACTTTTTGCACTTAGCCAAAAAATATTTCTGGTTAATTGATGCATCGTGTGCGTCTTATTATAAATACATTAAATCTTTAGAGGGTTTTTTTTATTGTAATCTCTAGAGGACCTTTTTTTATGTATAACAATATATGCATTTCATTATCAAGATATCTAACAATAATAATGATTTTGATCATTGTTGCTTAATCAGTAAGAGCACGGCAACTTTTAACCAATGCCTTTATACATAACTTTATTTTCAATATCTTTGTCAATAACTTTAACTTCATGTCACAAATACATTGCAAATTTGCAACAACTTATCTATCTCTTTTTTTTTCTTTCCGTAGGACCAACTACTTATTAAAAGAATTGAACTATGTATGTCAATAGCTTCCAACCCCCATGGTATTTGTATTTTATAATGAAACAATTACCAATAATATTTTCTACGAAAATGTAGTAAACTGCCAAAAAAAGAGAAGAAACTACGATGAGGAAATTAATTTTTCATAGAGACAAAAAACCTTATATTTTACCTTCATTTTTCATGATATGCTTTCTTGATTGATATAATATTATATATGTTATCACGTTCATTTTCTATCTAGCTCGTAAAAGCATAGAGATATTATATATGGGCAATGGTCGAAACTCCGAATTTATGATAAAACCGGAAAAGTCTTTGGCTAGAGTTAAATAGCAATAAATATTTACAATATAACTTTTTTTCTTATTAATTTTCAAGTTGCATATTTTTCTAGAATTCAAACATAGAATTCAAAAGAAAAGCAATTTTTTGAAGGGTTATTTGGGAAAATTATACCATTTTTAATTTGGCTAAGAAATTTTATTCCTTTTTTTAAAACAATGAATGTTATATTCTTGACTCATTAACTTCACTTCACCACTTGCAAAATTTTTCTTCCCTCATCATTTTTCTTTATTTTTCAATACATATGTCAAATCAATTTAATAATATATTCTTCTTCTTCTTATTGTTTCTTTTTCAACGAATATTCTTCTTCTACTTGAAAAGTTCAAATAATTTTTTATGACTACTCACTACTACAAAAGTGGGCTGCAATGACAATATCCTATTTAATTTAATGACACATTTATAAAACCTATCAAAGGAAAAAGGTGTTGGGTGGGGTAATATGGATAATATAACAAATTTTAAATAAGTTGTCATCAATGTTTTACCTACTATGACAGTTATTATTTGTGTTGTCATCTAGTTTCACTTTATTTACAAAAAATGACATCCCATTTAACCCACCTTAAACCCTAATTTCATTTATTTCACTCCATTTTGCATTTCCCAAAGTTCATCCTCCACATCTCTCTCTTTCAAATACATGAACATTCTGGACTCTCTCTCTCTCTCTCTCTCTCTCTCTCTCTCTCTCTCTCTCCGAGCTCCTGTTCGTAGGCTCTCATCTGCCTAGCGCCAACACTCTAAGCTCTTGTTCATAAGCTGCGCTAGGTACGATAAGGCCATGGGGAAATGGAGGGGCTCATTCCACGGTTCGGTGAAAGGCAACGATATGGTGTTTGTGTGAGGGATTTTGACAGTGTTTATCTGCATCAAGGTGAGGTTAGGCCATTTTAACACTTTCATTCGTTTTTTATATTGGAGATAGATAGGAAACCGAGTATCAGAGAACCTAGGGTTTTTTCTCTCTCGCCTCTCTTCTCTTCTCCATCTCTCTCTATCTCAAATTCCTGATCTTCCAAACTCATTCTCTCTCTCTCTCTCATTCTCACATTCTTGGGGTTGAAATGGTTAGTGTTCGCCGTACACGCGACTTTTTCTGGGTTACTAGCAGAATCTGGTGGGTGTTGTGTAGAATTGGCAAATGTTGACCCTAATCATTTCACTCATCTTTCAGGTTCAGCCTCTGCTCACAGATAGAGCTGGAGTCTATGAATATTAGCTCTTCCACTACCGTAACTATTTTAATGGTGAACTTAGACTATGGAATGAGTGAGGCTCGAGCCAAAGAGCAAAAATGGAGGAGGATTGAGTCCGTAGAAAATAATATTTCTCCAGTTGCCAATACTTTGGTTAGATTCAGCTACAGTGAAATCCTTTCAGCTACGCGCAATTTCTCCAAATGTAGTTTTAATTTAATGGGCATGCTTTACGTAAATCAGAGTTTCAATGAGATTTATTAAACTAATTTGTTTGAATGGGTAGGCAGAGTATTGGGAAGAGGAGCTTTGAGCTACGTCTTCAGGGGCACAGTAGGGATTTTGAGAATTACAGTGGCAGTTAAGAAATTGGACAAGGAAGATAAGGAGTCAACAAAATCATCTACAAAGAATTGATGATTGCTAGTTCTCTTCACAACCCAAATATCATCCCCCTCCTTGGTTTTTACATTAATCGAGAGGAAGGCTTGTTTTTTGTCTATGAGTATGTCTCTGGTGGAAGCTTAAAGAAACATTTGCATGGTACAGACCTGTTTAGTAGAGCTTTCATTTTAGTTTTTCTATTTTCCATACAAAAAACACAGATTCCAATCTCAACCTATATTGAAAATTGTTCCTAAACAAGTTTTCAGAGAATTTATACTAAATCATTTTTTAGTATAAAATATTTCCCTGTTTTCATTTTTTCTTGATGTTTTTGATTAAATATTGAATACCCAATTGAGGAAAAGAAAAGGAGCACCCTAGTATGATGGTTTTTATTGAAAAAGAGTAAAGATGAGAGTCTGAATTTTCACCGTCGTCTAAGGCCAAAATTGTAGTAGTAACTTGAACCCTTCAAGTAGTTATTTCTTTTTGTCAGTCAACACTCACACATCAAGTGATTACTTGAAGGGTTAAAATAGTTGTTTATAGCTACTTGAAGGGTCCAAGTAGTTATTTATGACTATTTGAACCCTTTAAGTAGTTGTTTTTTTATTTTGTTAGTCAGCAACTTAAATATTAGGTGACTACTTGAAAGTATCAAATAGTTTTTATGACTACTTGAAAATTTCAAGTAGTTTTTTATGACTACTTGAGCATTTTTTACGTCCATAAAAATAAGAGAAAATGAGCGTTGAGTACTTAAAGGTTTCAAGTAGCTTTTTATGACTACTTGAACCCTTCAAGTAGTTATTTTTTCGTCAGTTAGCAACTCAGACGTCAGGTAACTACTTGAAAGGTTCAAGTAGTTATTTATGATTACTTGAAGGGTTCAAGAAGTTTTTTTTTTTCAGTCAACAACTTATGCACCAGGTGACTACTTGAAGGGTTCAAGTAAAGTTATGACTACTTGAACCCTTCAAGCAGTTGTTTTTTATTTTGTTAGTCAGCAACCCAAGCACCCGATGATTACTTGAAGAGTTTAAATAGTTGTTTATGACTACTTGAAAGGGTTCAAATAATTGTTTATAACTACCTGAAGGGTTCAAGTAGTTATTTTTTTGTCAGTCAATAACCCATATACTGAGTGACTACTTGAAGGATTCAATGGTTATTTATGACTACTTGAACATTTCAAGTAGTTAGTTTTTATTTTATCAGTCACCAACTTAAACACCACATGACTACTTGAAGGGTTCAATTAGCTTTTTATGACTACTTGAAGGGTTCAAGTAGCTTTTTATAACTATTTGAGATTTTTTTATGTCCAAAAAATAAGAGAAAATGAACGTTGAGTACTTGAAGGGTTCAAGTAACTTTTTTATGACCACTTGAACCCTTCAAGTAGTTATTTTTTTTGTCACTCAACAACCTAGACATCAGGTGAATACTTAAGAGTCAAGTAGTTGTTTATAACTATTTAAAGGGTTCAAGTAGTTGTTTATGACTATTTGAAGGGTTCAAGTAGTTGTTTATGACTATTTGAAGGGTTCAAGTAGTTTTTTTTAGCCAACAACCATACACCAGGTGACTACTTGAAAGGTCAAGTAATTGTTTATGACTACTTGAACAGTTCAAATGATTATATTTTTTATCAGTCAACGACTTATACACCAGGTGACTACTTGAAGGGTCCAAGTAGTTGTTTATGACTACTTGAACCCTTCTAGTAGTTATTTTTTTGTCAGTGAGTAACTCAAACATCAGATGACTACTTGAAGGATTCAAGTAGTTTTTTATGACTATTTGAAGGGTTCAAACAGCGTTTTATGACTACTTGAATCTTATTTACGTCCAAAAAATAAGAGAAAATGAACGTTGAGTACTTGAAGCGTTCAAGGATCCTTTCGTGACTATATGAACTCTTCAAGTACTCAACATTCATTTTCTCTTTTTTTTTTTTATGAAAAAAAGGCTCAAGTAGTGATAAAAATTACTTGAACATTTCTAGTAGTCACACAAATCTACTTGAACCCTTCAAGTAGTCACTTGGTGTTTGTGTTGCTGACTGAAAAAATAAAAAATAACTATTTAAAGGGTTCAAGTAGTCATAAATAACTACTTGAACCTTCAAGCAGCCACTTGGTGTTTGAGTTGCTGACTGATCAAAGAAAAAATAATCACTTGAAGGATTCAAATAGTTATTTAATGAATGTGTAATTGACTGTAAAAAAATAATTACTTGAACCTTTCAAGTAGTCATAAAATAACTATTTAAAAGATTTAAGTTGTCACAAAAAACTATTTGCACTCTTCAAGTGGTAGAAGAAACTTCATTGGAAAAGAAAGTATAAGAAGAAGAATAAGATATTATTATATTTTGACACGTGCATTGTAAAAGAAAAATAAATGATGAGAGAAGAGAGATATTATAAGTGGTGATACATTTTTTAAATAACCTTTTTTATAAGGATAGGGAATCAAACTTGTGATTGGGTAAGAGTTATTTCTAATATAATATATATGTTTTAAAAAGTGCCATTTTCATGGGATGTGAATCTTTGATGGAGACTTTTTCTTTAACCAGTAACATCTTCAACAGCCAATGGTAAGACTATGGGGAAATGGAATGCAATTTGAAGTTGACCAATATATTAACAAACAAATTATAAAAACGACAAAAAAACACTTCTCATATATGGAAGCATGATAGAGGACATAATTGAATTGAGATTATATCTGTGGGGAGAAACTTAATTTAAATTTGAGTAATTCTATTAATCAATATTTAGATTAAGTTATTATCAACTAATAATATCTTGATCATTCATATGTTTAATAAATCATTTTGATGATTGATAAAACATTAATATAAGAAGAGTAATGTTATTTTATTAGCTTCTTTCAAGGTTGTTTTCCAGTGTAATTTTACAAACTTATAAAATGTTTCCAAAGGATAAAAAATACTGTCTAAACATTTTCTACAATATTCATAAAATATTGAAAATGCACTTATAATTGACATTGAAAGGGATACTTATGTATTTCCGTAGAGAAATAAATTTCGCTTACAAAAAAAAAAGAACAAATGGAAATCAATGAAAAAATAAACGTATAAAGATACAGAGCAATGAGGAAAATGAATAAAAAACAATATTAATGAATGTTTATCTTTAACTTATTTTCTTTTCTTCGTACTAGTTAATTGTACGTGCGTTATATGTATTGAAGAAATTAATAAATAATATGTATAAAATATGAATATGACTATACATAAAAGTGTTTGATCAACTTCTAACTTGTTATATCAAATACTAAGAATTTAATTTATTAAAAGTTGATGATATTTTTGTTAATAGTTTTGTGTTGCGATGGAGAGTTAATAAATTTTTTAATTAATATATCAGTTTGACATATTCCTAGATATTGTACTTTGTTTGTTGATCGAATTGTGTAGTTGGCATCTACTTTGATTCTTTACTGTGTTTGGTGTGATTACTCCTGGTGTTTTGATTTAATACTTATATTGACTCTTGTTAATTGATTTTATTGTTGCTATTTTCTTGATGGATTTTATTCCCTCAAAAAAAAAAATTAAAGTATTAATTTTAATATTAAATTATACACTTATACAATTCTTTTGATGTAATTTGATCTATTTAAATCAATTATATCTCTGAATTTTTTACAGCCCATATATTTTTAATAATTGGAATAGTAAATGTAATTTTAGTAGAGAGAATATCAGGAAACGTGTCAATTCAGAATTTCATATAACAGCGATGTCATGTGTCAAAAAAATGATTTCCCCTCTTAGTCTCATTTATATATACTAGAGAGTTAAAAGGGTAAAAAAAATTTGAAATATTAATTTCAACGTCAAATTATTCACTTATTAAATTCTTTAACAAAATTCGATTTATTTTTAATTTATCTTTTAATTTTTCATAATTAATATATTATTAATATTAACATAATAAATTTGATTTTGGTAGAGAGAATACCAAAAAATTTATCAATTTAAAATTTTATATAATAGTAAGAATAATTTATGTAAAAAAAATATTTCTTACCTTAAAACTCGTTTAGAAATAATAGTGATATAACAATGGTGCCATACAATACAAGTACATTCCCACAACTACTTTTGTTTCTTCTCATACTTATTAAAATTTATAACATAGACTAGAGTTAATTTATTAATAGATTTACAAGATCGTTACTAGGATTTCCGTATAACAACTAACCTATAAATGTAATATAAAAGGAAGTTATTTTCTCGCATTAGATCAGGAAATAAATATTTATAATATGTCTCTCGAGGTTGGATACACAAAAATTTAACCATCAAATTACTCTTATCGTCATATATTATTTTTAATACTTTTTATGTGAAATTCAAAGTCTGAGACACTACAATATCAGTATACTTCTAACTAATAGCATAGGCATGATGTTTGAAGAAATTGATTTTTTCCTCCTTTCTTCAAAATTTAGGGTGAGGTTCAAGACCATAAAAAATAAAATTAAATGAAGAATAACTATAGATGTATAAAATTTAATACTAAATTTTAAACACCTAAATTAGGTGTCAAATATTTACAGATAGATATAATTTTAAAATGATTTTTCGATTATAGATTACATATCATTAATCATGAGTTACTCAGTAAGTTTGGCTGACATACTTAATTAAAACTTTCATACTCATATCAATTTATAGGTTTCGAATCATATTTCTATATTATTCTTAAAATTTATAATATAATTTTAATAAAAAACTCATAAATTACTCAGAATAAAAATTTACTGATGAATTATGGAAATAAAATATGTACAATAAATGACAGGTCAGCAACATGGCTGAAAGTGATATGCTTTTTGAATCCATTAGTGAAATGCCAGCTGTTAATCCAAAGAGCCAGCTGTGATTACGGTTTCAAGTGATTGATGTTGACGGCTACGATTAGCCTGTCAAAGACCCCACTTCTCTGCTCTATTGGCTCCTCGTAACACGTGATCACGTGCCCTCCCCATACTGTTCGCCTAGTTGGTCAGTTGGCAAAACCAGTATTTCATGTTTTGGGTTGGGAACTTGGGAGCCACATTGACATATCCTACGCCGTACCTCACGCTATCTATACCAAAGTCCCAATCATAAGTTGGTACTTGCACTTCAATCATATTTTAATTTCTTTATATATTTTATATATGAGTGATTTTGTGGTGCCATCACTATATGACGGAGGACTACGCGAGGATGCCCTGGTTGTAGAGTCTTTGACGCTCAAGTTAAATCATAGTATAAGTTTGGGTTTTTTACCGGACTATATCTCTATCATTTTTATTTTGTAATATTAGATTCTAAATTTATTTTGTGCACTCTCTAATCTTTAATTTATTACTTCTCTAAAAATAGATGATAAAGTTATCAAACAACCCATGCACAAATGCCAATAGATGGCAAAATAAGAATCATGACATTACATCGAAAAATCACCCCTACACGAAAGTCACCTCTTCGTGTACCTCCCCACGATTTCAAACTGCCTTCTTGCCTTCTTGCATTTTTACTATATATTTGCTTCTTGCCTTCTTGCATTTCTCTTTTTACAGATACTCTCTCTCTCTCTCTCTCTCTCTCTCTCTCTCTCTCTCTCTCTCTCTCGTTTGAAGTTTTTATTCTCGTCTCGTTCGAAGTCAAAGCATCTCTCACTATTTCAAACAAGGTACTTTTTTATGGGTTTCTCTGATTCTCGTTGTATTTTTTCTGGATTTATGTTGTAATTTTTTCAGAGTTTATGTTTAGTTTTCTCTGTTTGTTTATCTGGGTTTCAGACGCATTTTTATGGGTTTATGTGTTTTTGTTGCAAGTTTATATTTTTCTATGTTATTTGTAGTTCTCTAGGATTTTCTCCAAGTTTTCTCTGGTTTATGTGATTTATTCCCCTTTTGTCGCCTTCGAAGACATCTCGTAGTTCTCTTGTACACTACACGATTTGTTACACGACGTTAGTGTAGTCACTGTGTAGTTTACAGGGAGTGTACACGACGACCGTGTAGTCCTCCTATAAACTACACGATGTCTACATGTTGGCCGTGTAATGTACACGAGGATTACACGATGTCTTTGGAGACAGTATAGTCATTTCATACACTTCCTATACATTACACGGTCGATGTGTACCCTTCTTGTAAACTACACGATGGGTACAAACGGCTCGTGTACTCCTTGCGTGCACTACATATCGATACATAAGTAGTTATATGTCAATTTTATGTGAATGTGGTATTTAAAATAAATATGTCTATCTTATATAATCTTTTTTTCATTGCAGCATATCGATGCATACTTAGAGTTGATTAGGAGGGATTTACGGGATTACAACCCTCATATGGGAGTCACCGTTTGTGATTTGCTACTGGAAGTAAGTTAAAAGATTTTATAGAATCTACACGATGATTTCATGAGCAACATGTAGACTTCATGTAGTCTACATGAGGCCTTCATGGCAGTGACTAGATTTCATGTAGTCAACACGAGGCCTTCATGGGCAGCGTGTAGACTTCATGTAGTCTACACGAGACTTTCACGGGCAGTGTGTAGACTTCATGTAGTCTACACGAGGCCTTCACGGTTAGTGTGTAGACTACATGCAGTCTTTAAACTTTGATTTACAATGTTTCATTTGACATTACAGGGAAACCTTACGGGCCGTTTGGAGGAGTTTGAGGATAATCCAAAGGCCCGACAGGTTGATATTGATGATACTCTCTGGTACAAAATCATTGGCTTATAGACAAACTTTGGGAGGGATTGGGGAGAGTCTGACAAGGTATGTTTTTTTTTACTTATAAGGTAGTAAACATTATGTTTTGTGCAAATCATGAATATTTATGCAAATATGTACATGTTATATTCCCACGAACGTGGGCAACAATCATTGGCTCACTGTGGAGTTAGACTTGAATGGCACTGTGTAAACATTTATAATTCCATGGACAATGCCCTTCAAAGATCTAAGTATCCACAACTTATGAAGCCATTTACAAAGATTGTCCCACGCTTTTCTGCAAATCATGAATATTTATGAAAAAAGAACGTGGGTTAAACCTAAAGATTTATGGGATATAAACCAATGGACCGTCCTCCACAATCGAATGGGTAAGTGAAATAATTATATATATATCATTTCATATGACTTTCTTACACTTCGTAAGCTAATTATGTTTTTTTGTAGCTATGATTGTGGGGTATTCGCCCTCAAGTTTGTTACACTACACGATGGCTACAGAAAGCCAGTATACTCATCGTGTAGTACTCCAAAAAAAATTTTATGAAGGCAGTGGCGAATCGCTACACTACACGATGAGCACATGAAGTCAGTGTACCCATCGTGTAGACTACACGGTGGTTACAGGAAGCCACTGTACCCATTGTATAGTGTTCAGAAATAATAGATGAAGTCAGAACATGATAGGTACACTACAAAAAGTCAGCGTACCCATCGTGTAGTGTATACAATGGCTACACTAACGTCGTGTGCCTATCGTGTAGTGTATAGAAATAATAGATGAAGTCAGAACATGATGGGTTTACTACGATGGTTACACGAAGTCAGTGTACGCAACGTGTAGTGTACATGATGGCTACACTGACTTCGCGTGCTCATCGTGTAGTGTACAGAAATAATAGTTGAAGTCAGAACATGATGAGTACACTACACGATTGTTACACGAAGTCAGTGTACCTCAAAAGTGAGTCTCTCTCTCTCACACTCACTCTTTCTCTCTCTCTCTCTCTCTCATTCTCTCCCTCAATCTCTCCAACTCTCTCGCTCTCAATCTTTTATTCTCTCTCAGTCTCTCTTCTATCTCGCTCTCTCTTCTCTCTCGCTCACTCTCTCTCTATCTCCCCCTCTCTCTAGCTCTCTTTCTCTCTTCTCTCTCACTCTCTCGCTCTCTCCCTCTCTCTCGCTCTCTCCCTCTCTATCGCTCTCTCTCTCTCGCTCACACACAGACACACACGCGCGCGCGCACACACACACACACACTATCTATCTCTCTCATAATCCCTCTCTCTCTAGTGGTAAGTGCAATTGGTTGATATCTCCAAGAATTTGGTCTTCTCTCCATTAAAAGATCATGTTGAACCATTTTTTACCCAATCTTCATCATGGATTACCAAAATTCCAACTTCAGACATTTCTGTAAGTACGTCAATGAGGGAAGTCAGTAGAAGTAGACTACAGAATGAAATGAGATGTTACAGAATGATCATGTAAGTATCGTGTAGTATACACAAGGCCTACACAATAATCGTGTAAGTATCGTATAGTGTACACGTTGTATACACGATCTTCATGTAGAGATCGTGTAGTATACACGAGGACTACACGACCATCGTGTACACTATCGTGTAGTGTACAAGATGAGAATAGGTTGATCATGTAGTCCTCAGTACACTACACGATCATCCTGTAGTGCTCGTGTACACGACACGATGCTTTTGTAGTGAACTGCGTGATCACTACACGATTCTCTTGTAATGTGGTCGTGTAGTGTACACGATAACTACACGGACATCATGTAGTGTCATCGTGCAGTTTACACGAAGACTACACGATCAGATGGTACACGATGCTCTTGTAGTGTACAATGAACTACACGAGAAGTTCGAGATGCACTACATGATGATCGTGTAGTTTACATGAGGTCTGTGTACACTTCATGATGCGTGCACGAAGGCTACACGAGACTGTGTAGCACCTGTGTAGACCTTTAGTACACTACACGATCATCGTGTTACTTCCTGTATAGTACATGAACTTCCAACAACATTTTGAATGTTGTTGTTCGAACAAAAAAAATGAAGATAAAGAAGATGATGAAACCCATGAAACTTCAAACTTACGAGGAAAAAAATACAAAATATATACATGCAAGGCTTCCTTGAAGATGAAGTTCCTTGAAGATGAAGAAGACGACGGAGGCCAAATGATCTTGCAGAAGGAAGAAGAAGAAGTAAAAATGGCGAAGAAGAATGAGGGAAAATGAAAAATGAAGAGGGAGAAATGAGGTCGCTTTGAGGTTGATGGAATGGGTAGGGAGGTAGAGTGTTGGGTGAGTTTGGAGTTGATCATTGACATGACATCATGTAAGAAGGGTAATGATGGAGTGGACAGGGAGTTAGAGTGTTGAGTGAGTTTGAAGTTGAGCATTAACATAACATCGTGTAAGAAGGGTAAGAGTGGAAAAAATTTGAAAAAAAGTGAAAGGGTTGGGGTCTAATCCTATTTTAAGGTCTAATTCTGTAAAAAAAAACCTACAAGTTTAGACTATATTTTAAGAGTAAAAGGGTTGCGCTCAACTTGCTTTTTGGAGGCGTAAAGTACACCTACCATATTCGGCGTTTAATGTGGGGAACTGTTTTACACAAAAAAGGGGCGCCTCCGGACGGTTCAATCTCATTTTTTGCGGCTCTCGAGGATTCACCGAAAATGAACCACGTCGAAGATTCCCTACCGGTGATAAGTGGCACTGTCAAATGACTAGCGAACTGAGTGTTGGCTAAGCTGGAGTCCTCAGACTACCCAATGACTGATCTTTGGCTAATTCTTTCTCTATGCACTTTGGCCATCCAAGTCGGGCATTCTTCTTTGGTACTTTCAGGCCAGGTTCTCAGGCACGTGACAGGCATCCAGAACCTTTTGGCAAACACACATGCATACAACTTGTAATACAATTATTGACTCGGTAATAATCTCACAAGTAGCTGTACCTCTCTTCAAATTAGGAGATCCAATCTCCAAACTTGTAAAAAATAATCAATTGTCATTACGTAGAATTGGGTAATAATCTTACTTATTTTTTCAGCGGATAGATTTTTAATGATGGATCATACGGTTTGGAAATCACATAATCAACCTTACTATTGGTTCCAAAACTCAAGTGTCCCTTGAATTTTTTTTTGAGATATATTCAACACACTCATACAAACAGGGGAAGGAGGTATAGAAAACTGACAAGTTATACATCAAAATCCGGTAAATTTGACATTTGTAAAGGTTATACCAGTAATTTTTTGACCTTTGTAAAGGTTATACCAGTGATTTTTTTTCGAGAGAGTTCAAGTCGTCGTTAAAGAACACAAATAAATTGTTCAAATTAAAATGAGACTGTAGTCGAAGGTAAAAGTTTTGAATATTTATTACCGAAGGTTTAAAACGCCAATAAATAAATGACATTTTATATTATCGTGCTTGACAGAATGAATTGTGAATAAACGACATTTTATTTTTGTCTTGAAAACTTATTTCGAGTGGAATTTTGTATTTTATTATTTTTCATGAGGGTCAAACACACTTAATATGTAAGAATCGTATATATTTTTATCTTTAATAACGTGCTATATTATAATATGTTCTTCACAAAATACAGTCTTTGTTCTTGAATCTTCAGAGAGAGTAGCAAAACTTTTGCACATTACGTACACATTACACGTTACGTGAGAAGTGGTACTGATATCCATTATTCAACCAAATAGATAAATACTCGGTTTTCCAATTTTGTCTACTCTAATGAGATTGACATTTATGATTTTTTAAACTAAATTATTCATTTTCATGCACAACTTGTCAATGAATCTTATAAAGAGATAAAATAAATTATAAAAGCCTCTAACTATTGAACTTTATTTTTTATTGAGAATTATAAGCAGTAAATCAGAGTTTGGTGGTTTGAGAATCTGAATACCAACCACTTGTTATAATATAACCCCTTAAAAAATATAAGTATCTCCCATGACTATAAAACCCATTATTCTTATCATCTTATATAACTAATTATAACCTTAAAGGTTCAAACTTTAAATTTTCAACCTCTCACATTTTGTTACCTGAGTTTACTATGTAATATAATGCCAAAAAGAAACCAATATATATTTTGTTTAATTACACCCACTACTGTTGTTGGTGAGCATAATGTATGTTTCAGGTTAAACATCCAACATAAAATCAGATGATTAAGATTTGGTAAAGTGAATATCAAATCAACGTTACGAAATATAAATATATTTTCTGCACATTTTAATAAATCATTTTCAATTTTTCAAGAAATCATATATTTCAAGTTCATGCAAATGAAAGAATACAAAAAATTTTAATGAAATTTATTCCATAAAATGAGGTGCGAAAACATATTGTATGTATTGATATCAACGTATTGACATTTTTTAATCAATACACGTTACTCTAATTTTCAATGTTGTGGTCTACAATAACTCTTAACTTTAAATAACCATGATAGGGAGTAGTGAGTTACAAATGCACGTGTAGAATAAGGGAAGTAAAAACCTGCAGAAATAAGATTCTTTGTATCATTATGTGAGTTTCGGAAGTACTTTTCATTGCTATTTTTGGGGGAATATTTGATGCGTTGAAAGCTGGAAATAATTAGGAGTGTTTGGTTTTGGAGTTGGCCTCAAGAAAGGTAGAAATAAACAATAAAGTATTTGGTGCATTGGATACTCTGGCAGTAAGTAAGGTATAAAATATATTTTATACACTGACTGCCGGTGGTACAATACAACCACTGTGTTGGACGGTGGTGTTTGTCGTTGTCCATAGGTGGCTTTTAATATTGCTGCCTCATTGTATTAGTACAGCTCATTATGATGCGAGTGATACTCGGATGATGAAATTGTATAAATGAATAAGAATAACGTTTTTTCTTTTACAAAGTTAGAAATTCTGAGAGTATATGAATAATGGCATAGTACTTATAGGTGTGTGAAGGAACTAGTTATGTTATTGTGATTGAGAAGAGATTAAGATTATGCAAATTGACAAGTTTAAACGCAATTTATAATAGATCTTTCAAAACTTCACATAAACCTTTTGTATTCAAAATGAGTAGACGTGGTCACAAAGAAAAAAAAAGTTAAAAGGTAAGTTTGTGAGTGGTTTGTTTGATTACTTTAATGTCTTCAAAAATACTACTCTAAAGGACAAGGAAGAGTTTGCGCCGGCCTTTGAAGATGTGTATATCTACACCTCATCCTCCTCCGTTCCAATATTCCTGAGCTTCAACCTAGATATAGATATAATAGGGGAGGGGGAGGAACTTCGGTGTAGTGGCTCGTAGGCACAATGTTCTTTTTTAGGTATTTGGCTAACCCTAACATTGGCCAAGGAATTCTAAGTTGTTTGCCCCTGTGAGCCCACTTTTAAATGTATTTTAAATTGTATTTATTCAATAAATATTGTTTGAAACACATTTTGATATTTAAAATATTTTAAAATAAAGATATATTCAAATATTTTCTAAAATGCTTTAAAATTCAGATAAACACATACTCAAGTACTATAGAAAAAAATATGAATATGAAATTATTTTCAAGCAAAATAGTGTCATTTTAATGTATAAAAATAATTCAAGTAACAAACACTTTTAAATCATATAAACATATATTAAAATATATTCAAGTTGTTCACATATGAAATAATTAAGAATAAAAACGATTGCAGTCAGAAAGCTCCCAAATAGGGAGGAGAGCCTACAATAATTAGAGCCTAGGGGGTCTCACGGAGTTGTGGGTAGCAACATAAGCTGTAATAGCAATAGCAATAAATCATTTTTATCAGTTCTTTATAAAGATTCTACTAGTCCTAGTCCACTAGTTCCGAATCAATATGTTGTTTAAGTAATGTTGCATAACACATGATACCATCTTATCGAAACAAAAATAGAATTTTCAATTGTGGCATTGCATTGTCATAAACGATATTGAATTGAACACCCCTTCTACGCCATATAACTCAGCTTGATACACCCTCCGAAATGTGAAATAAACCCACACATCACAATTGATTTATTCCAATGAATGATAAGGATAATCCGGCTGTTTTCTTAGACTTGAAGAGGCACGATATGGTATCAAAGCAAGGAAAAAACATTACTGTCCCCGGTTCAATGATGAGTCATAAATTACCCAAGCAACAGATTTTCCTCCATGAAGTTTAGGAAGTAATCCACAAGAGCAAAATAATTCAATCATAATGTAGAAAACGTCTATAAACCATAAAACCAACATCACTTGAGACCATATCACAAAACTGGTAAATTATGAAAATGAATATTCAGATATTTATGGACAGTCAGATATATGATTAACTTAATCATAGACAATATATAGATTATAGGCTCACAAAGAAAGAAACACAAAATGTATTCCTTCTGCCTCTCAGAGATTACTATTCTATACAAATCGAAATCATAGTCAGGAAGAGAAAGCCGTCTTCACTCAAACCTTTTTATTTTCTTGTTTAAAGAAGGTTGCAGCTGCCAAAAGTGGTTTCCTATATTTCGCGTATACTTCAAATTATGGAAGCACCGTTCTTACTTCTTTACGATCTGGTCCAAATACCTGTCACAACAATTAACGGTACAGATATCACGATCCCCGCCAGGATGGTACTCAGTAGGAAAAGCAGGAAAAAATTTACAACTAATTGACTGCTTTTAAGATAAATCTATCGACTATTAGACTCATCGATGAGATCACTCCCCCCCCCCCCCCCCCCNNNNCCCCCCCCCCCCTCTCTCAAATTGTAACTTATACGGCATAAAAAGCAAATGCCCCCGGTTTGGTGCCGCCTGGTTGGGTCCAAAATGGGCCCTGCCGAGTTGGAGTTCTGAGTAAAACAAAAAACGCCACCAACTTGTCATCTTGCACTTGCACGAATTTCATTTTTTTAAGTATTGTACACTGAAGTCCAACCTAAAAATGCATCTCTAGGGGAAGTACCGGTTTTCCAAATCGATGCCATAGGAAAAGCTCGGTCGAACGAAACCAGAGGAATCTTGAAATATGATTTGACAGCCTAAAAAGTCTTGCATACATTGAGTGAAACGTGAGTATGGTTTATTTTTTGTTTTGTTTTGTTTTTTTTGTAGCAACCTAAAACAGAAGATACAGCAACAAATTGTAAACCAAGTTCTGTTATGTTTCTGAATTCGTTCTATAACCTGAACTTATACCCTTCATTAATTTATCTTTTGTTATAATAAGCAGATCAATTCACTTGGCATATGATTTTTCATCTTCTTGTTAAACGATTCAAGTCCCAAGCCTTCCATATCCCCCAAGTAATGTGCAAACAACGAACCTCATATCCAAAACAGGCCTGTTAGATTTTAGATATGAAGTGATCTTTGACGTAGTTTAGCATGGAAATCGGATCAATTTGAACTTGAAATACAAAAGCATCATGATGCAAAACCATGAGCGCGTGGTAGTAGAAAATGGGAAACAACAAGCTCTGCTTATTCTGGAAAACAAACAACAAAAAAAGCTACTTGTTCCCAGGAATTAAATTTGTTAATTAGAAGGCACACCCAGGGAAATAGTTGACGAGTAACTAGCTACGGAACACAATTTTATTTTAATGAATTATGGAAATTCACCAACAAAAACGCAAATCAATTTCAAAATCAAATAAAGGATGGAACAAGAAAGAGAAACTAAAATAACAAGGGAAAGTAAAACTGAAGAGATTGGAGAAATAGACATACCTCAGCTCCTAAACCTTTCACATATACGTTTTTGAATAGTTCTGAAGGATCTGGCAGTGGACTTTCCTGTAAACATAAAACGGAAGAATAAGAAACAGCAATAGCATGAACGAAAATTTTCCTAATGGGGATATTCAAGGGTCTGTGTATAATCTATGATTCACACCTTAGCTTGAGCAATGGCTTCATCTACTTCTTTTCGCACTTGCTTCTCAGTATCCTGATGATCCCAACAAAAAATCATATTTGGTTATTGGCTAATAAAAAAATACAGCGCAAGAAATAAAAACAACCTTTTGCGAGTGTGTTGCTAGAGGGGGTAACTTTTTTTCATATAAGGGAGGACTTAACATCGGAATCAATTAGTCATAAGTTCTTTAAATTTAACCATAAACTCTAATTTTAAATACTTATGCCTCAAATTAAGTTTAGCACAGCACCTTCAGCTCCTTTTCAGTGGCCAGCTCATGAGATAATATAAGTTTTCGTATCCTTTCAATTGGGTCACGCTCCTGGCATTAGTTCAATAAAGCCCATTTAGGAAGCATTATCAAAACAGAAATTCGCCATAATAAAATAATTTTTAGCAATTTCTAGACCTGTCTCACGCCAGAAATCTCATCACGTGTACGGTAGGTGCTTCCAGGATCAGACATGGAATGACCATGGTATCTGTAAGTGTCCATTTCAAGAATCTGAAAACAGCAATTAGAAAGCATAAAAGAGTTATTAATCTTAAGTGGAAAGAGAACAAACAGTACAACATTGAAGCTACAATAACAAAAGCATCTTTCACTTCTAAACCACGCGATCATCAAAGCAAGGCAGTTAGCAAGTAAAAACCATGCAAAATAAGTTAAGCTCAAGTCCATTTTGATGTGTGTGTCAATGAATTAACTGAATATTAAAAATTAGAAAAAGACCGATCCTTGGGAAGTGCCTCACTAAACTTACTATGTTAAAATATGAGCAAATTATGATAAATTCTCCTTATTAATAGAAAGATCCCAACATCCCAAGCAGGCAACTAAAAAACCAACACATTTGAGTAGTCAGTATAATTTCGACTCAGTCTTGCATGTTTAATTTCATTTCATATGGCCCAGTGTGTTTACTCCGGGGAAAATGAGAAGAAGATTTTACGGAGAAAGTGGTAGAACTAAATGAGAAGTCCAATGGAGACAAACACAAAGCACCAAGCTATCCAGTCAGCACTAAAGGAATTACTTAACTAAGTAATTAATAAAGCTTCAACTCCAATATATGATACCACAGACCGAAAGCTAATATGATACCTTTTACCGTGGGAAGAAGGGAGATCATTAAAAACATGGGAAAATAAACTTACAATAGGTCCATTTTTCAAAGCGTGCTCCTTGGCAAACTTGCAAGCTTGTTTGACTCCAAGGGCATCCATACCGTCTACCTGTTTCAAATGATAAAGAATTTCTATTAATCCTTCTCCAAACAACACATAAGCAACTTCGGAGAAAAATAAAACTCATAATCGCAAGGCTGCTCCCCTCTGCTTCAATTCTTCGTATACACGAACACTTGGGATGTCCAGTAAAAAGCAAACGAAAGCAAAAATGTAGAGATATAAAAGCATTGCAATTTAATGATATTAAATTAGATTAAAAAATGCCAACTGAAGAAATTATGATACTTTACCTTCAGTCCAGGAACATAGTCCCCACGCTTATAGTAAGCTGGACTCTTTGCGGCTCTCCACTCTGCCGTCCCCATACCATCTGCACGAAAACCACAAACCATCATAATTAGAACACGGAATAGTTATAAACACAAACAACAAGGGAAACAAATAAAAAAATTACATGTTCAATTGTCCATATGATGTTCCATTTCTTACAATGATTGTTCTCGCAGACCAAAATCGCCGGAAGATCCCAAAGCGCTGCAATATTAAGCGCCTCAAACAACTGCCCTTGGTTTGCCGCGCCGTCACCGTATAGAGCAAAAGTAACAGTCTCATCCTTGGAGTACTTTTGCGCGAAGGCTAATCCACAGCCTAGTGGAATTTGAGCTCCAACAATTCCGTGACCACCATAGAACCCTGCTTCCTTCTTGTAAAAATGCATGGAACCACCTTTTCCTCTGGAGCACCCATCTTGGCGGCCCATAAGTTCTGCAAAGACCTCCAGGAGAGTTCCCCCACGGCCGAGGAAGGTGCAGTGATCACGGTAAGCGGTAATAATGGAATCTCTCTTCGTAATCGCGGCTTCCATGCCCACGGCGACAGCTTCTTGTCCGTCGTAAAGGTGGCAAAATCCTCGAATCAGCTTGGCCTTGTAGAGGGAGTCTGCAGCTATCTCCATCCGCCGCATCAAAGCCATGTCGTGGAAGAAGCTGAGCAGCTCCTTGGGGGAGGTATTGACTGAACGTGAAGGCGCATCACAATTATGGGAAACAAAAGGCACAGAGGTCTCAACGGTGAGAGTGGTGGAGTCATCGGCGGCGGATGAAATCGGACGACGGAGAGACTGTGTAGATGACAAAGCGGTCGTAAGCTGTTTGAGGAGATTGGATCGAGACGATGAGGAAGCTACGCGGTAAAGAGCCATCTCGAAGCGTAGGACCCTTCTTCTAGCTGCAACTGACGCGAGCTTGTATTTGTGAAAGGGATTTCTCAAAAAGGGAATTTGGTAGAGTTTATGAATTTACGCTGCACCAAATAAAATAATTAATTAAATATAAATTGTATATGTGTACGGCTAAAATTACTAGTGACCAAACGGGTCTGTTATTGGTCGTGCCAGTAATCTGGACGTTGACTGTTTTAATTAATGTTACGCTAATTTTGATTCCTTAATTGTTTTTTGCTTGATCTTGTCTCGGGTTAGTGGGAAAAATTATCTTATTATAAATATAATAGGTAAAAATATAATCTATTAACTAATCTACACAATATATAAAGTTGGAGAAGTTGGATAGACATTTTAGATAATACTACCCTTAATTATATTTTAAATTTCATACATTATCCTTACAATGGATTTACTACCCCAATCATTTATATAAGAAGCTTTTTTTAACTATTCTATATTTATATCTCAATTCTTCATATGAAATTTTTTTAACTATTTTATTTGAATTATCATCTATAAAGACGATTTTGTAAACTTTGTAACTTGGGTATGAATTCAGTCGAAGAGGAAGAGAAGAGATAACACCAAGATTGTGAAAAAGATTAATCTTGATTAAATTTAGATGAAGAGATTATAGTAATATATAGAGAGAAAGCATTTAGAGAGAAGCTAATGAACTAACTATCCATCATTAAACTAGAAGACAAATACAAGTAATAATAACATAATATAGTTGAACTAAGTATATAGTAGGATATTGATATATGCTAGCTTACAGCCCCCCTGAGTTGATGCTGGCTAAGGACAGAAGCAGTTTGGATATGAGGGAGCAATATTATGGAGAAGATAGAGATTTAGTGACGATGTCAACCAATTGATCTTGAGAACAAATATAGCCGACAACAATGTCTTTCTTAAGAACCTTCTCCCAAATAAAATGATAGTTTATCTCTATGTGTTTTATCCTTGCATGGAACACTGGGTTGGAAGTCAAAGCTATAGCTGAGACACTGTCACTCCATAGTCGTGGAGGTGAAGAATGAGTAATGTGTAAGTCTTTAAGCAATTGTCTGATCCAAGACAATTCTGCTGTAGTATTGGCTAAGTCCTGATACTCAGCCTTTTATTGTGGATCTTGCAACTATGTTTTGTTTCTTAGCAGACCAACAAATAATATTAGAGTCAGGGTAAATAACAAAACTAGTAGTGGATCTTCTATCCTTTGTGTCACCAGTCCAATCTGAGTCATAAAAGGCATTGAGACAAAGTATACCTTGTGTAAAGTTGATACCATAATCTGAAGTTCCCTTGAGATATCTTAGTATCCTCTTGACATCTGAAAGATGTACCTGAGTTGGCTTATACATGAATTGACAGGCCTTGTTACTGCAAAACTAATATCATGACATGTAAAAGTGAGGTATTGTAAACCACCTACTAAATTTATGTACTAAGATGGGTCTGATAAAACCTCTGAGTTGATGTCATAGAAGTTTGTCTTCAAAGAAATAGGAGTTTGCAGGGCTTTGCATTACTTAAACTTTCTTTATCCAGAAGATCCAGAACATACCTTTGTTGGTGAACAAAAATACCAGATTCAGAATGATGAATCTGAAGTCCAAGAAATTACTTAACAGTGTCCATATCAGTCATTACAAACTCACTTTTGAGTTGTTTAACTAAGGAAATGATGAATAGAGAGTGTCCCTGTTAGCAATACGTCATCTATATAAAGCAAGAGATAGGTGATAGAATTAACATTTTTACAAATGAATATAGAAGTATCAGCATTAGATCCAAGGAAACCCAAAGTAGTCAAATAGGTGGTAAACCTCTCAAACCAAGCTCGAGGGGCTTGTTTGACACCATAAAGTGACTTGTGAAGTCTGCAAACATGATTTGGATAGTTTGGGTAAACAAAGCCTTAAGGTTGAGCCATATACACATCTTCTTGAATATGTCCATGAATAAAGGTATTCTTACATCAAGTTGATGTAAAGGCTATTCGTATTGAGTTGCCAGAGACAAAATAAGTCTCATTGTGGTGGACTTTACAACTAGGCTGAAAGTCTCCCCATAATCTAAGCCTGACTGTTGGTGGAAGCCCTTAGCCACTAGTCTAGCTTTATGTCTAGATATAGAGCTATCAGGATTTGCTTGAGTTTAAAAAATCATTTACAGCCAATAAGGTTCTTGTTTGGAGGTGAGTGAGTGAGAGTCTAGATTCCCTGTTTCCGTAATGCATTGAACTCATCAGTCATGGATTTCCTCCAAACTTCTAATTTGTTGTTGAGGTGTAAGAAGTGGGTTCAATGGTTATATCTAATGGTATAACAGGCTGAGAAGTAGCTAGATACACCTTATTCTTAACAATGCCATACTTAGATCTTTTTCTCATAGGATGATTATTGACAGAAGTACTTTGGTGAGGAGCATCAATTACAGTAGGTAAAAAAAACAATCATATCAGATTGTGACATACATGTTTATTAGTAGAAGAAAAAGGTAAATCAATAATAATAGAAGAAATAGGTATGATGGACCTCTTAATGGAGTTAGGAGTGAGATGTGTCTGAGTGAGTGACAGTAGGTTGAGGACATAATGTGCATTTCCAGTATGTGAAATAGATAAAAGTAGAGATAAATGAGGAATATAAGAAATTGGACTAGATTTTAGAAAACTAGGTTGATCACAAGATTGAAAATCTTTAGAAGTAGAAGTAGAAGCATAATTAGCAAATGGAAAGGTTTCTTCATAAAAAATAACATGCCTAGATGTATGCATGGAGTTAGACACAAGATTATAGTAAAGATAGCATTTTGACTGTAATTATGAGTAACCTAAAAAGACATGCTAAGAAGACCTAGGATGTAATTTATGATATGTATAAGGTTCTAAGAGGGGATAGCAGGCACAACTGGTAAATGAATGGTAAATGACCAAACAATTTTTCAAAAGGACTTTTATTATCTAAGAGAGCAGTAGGCAGCCTATTTATTAGAAACAAAGCAGTTGAGAAAGCATGATACCAGAAAGTTAAAGGAATGGAAGCCTTAATCATCATTTTTCATGCAGTCTCAACTATATGCATATCCTTTATCTCAGTAACCCCATTCTGTTTAGGGATATAAGGGCATGATAATTGGTGAGAAATGCATTTAGATGACAGAAAGTTATCAAAGAGTTTGCCACCCCCCCCCCCCCCATATAAGTTCTTAGGATTTTGAGTTTAGTGGAGAGAAAATTCTCAACAAAATGAAGAAATTTCTTAAAGTTAAACAGAACATCACTATGTACAATATCTAAAGGAAAGTGAGTAACAGTTCTAGATAGCAAAAAAGTTTGTTTTGTCATTTTCCCTATCTACAGCTAGTCATATACATTTTGATGAAGAAACATTATGTAAATTTGACTTATGTAAGACAGAAAGTAAAATGGTATTAGAGGGGTGACCTAGTCTTTCATGCCAAAGGCCGTTGGAGACTTTACTGCCAAGAAAAACTACAGGAGCTGAATTGATCTTTGAAGATATAGAACTTGAGTTGGTCTTTGAGAAGAAGGTTAGTATAGGATAGAGTGCATTCTCACTAGGTCTTAGGAATATAATTTTTCTTGTTTCCTTGTCCTGAATAGAGAAATAGTCAAAATCGAACGTGAAAGCGCAATGATTATCAATGCATCATATTGAACAGACAGTAAATTAGAAGCTATTTTAGGAGTACAAAAGAACATTGTTAAGAGAAAAATTGTGGAATTTAGTGTGAAGAGTGCCACAACCTAAATGAGTAATAGCAAGAGGTTATTCCTTACCAACAGTAACTAAGTCTTTTCCATTGTATTCTTCTGTTAAAGCAGATTGGATAGTTTAGAAGTTAAATGAGCATTACATTATGTGTCTGATAACTAAGTTGAAGGACTCGGAGACTGAGGTATGAAAGATGCAGCCATGGCACCAAGTCTGACAGGTTGGTGTCTGCCTTGAAAGGCATAATCCATCCTGTGAAAACAGTCAATGGAACTATGGCCAGCTCCATTGCATATTTGACAGAGAGGTCGTGCATATTAGTGTTATTTTGATGTATATCAGAGTTAAAACCGGAGAAATGAGTGTTAACCCTATATCTCTATGAGATAACTTTTGATGATAACAAAATATTAACATTGCTAATAAATTTAATTAAGTTTGCAGGTGCTATTGGAAAAATTTGCACAAGGCATTCCAATTGAAGATTATGAAAATATGTATTTTCATAGTAGCTCATAAAGTATGAAGATTGAAAATCATGAAGATATTTACTTCCATGTAATTTTTATTAGGAGGTCACTCATTTTATTTACCTTTATTAAAACTTAATTTATTTAGGGATGCATATCCTTAAATTAAGTCTCCATCCATAAAAAACTTAAACACCAAAAATCATATCTCTCTTGCACAATAGATAAAATACATGAGATGAAGATAACGACAATGCACAAACAAAGTAAGTTTCAATTTCAAGTAGATAAAGATAGATGGAGTTTACCCAAAATGGTTTTTACCATATTGTGTTATTTTAGGTAGGAGTATTCCTTGACTTTTAGGTCAAGATTTTTTCCTCCTATTTATTAAGAATGGAGTGTCATTTCGTTTGTCTATATTCAAAATTTGAATCTCCCCCCCCCCCAAACACTAACTTCTATCTCCTAAACACAATTCCTAGCCAAGAGACTTTCTCCTACAACTCTCTCAATACTCTCCTAAATTTCTCTTAATATTTTGAGTTTTATACTTGCAAATTTATTGAGTGAGCAAGATTATTTTTTTTTTGTGAACTTAGATTAGGGATTCTACTCTTTTGAGAGAATTATTGTAAGATGTCACTTAATCTCAAAACATATAGCCTTATGAGGTTTAGTTGGCACTCATAAGCCAATTGAGTTTGTAAGGTTTGGTCTTCACTCTTAAAAAGATCGTGGGATTAAAAATCTTCAAGGGAGGGGCCTTGGAGCGTGGACGTAGGGATAAGACTTTCTGAATCACGTAAAAATATCGTGTGCCTATCTTTTACTCCTTCTTCTCTTTTTATTTTGTTCTATTTATTTTTTTTACTTTAATTTTTCGCACTTATTTTCTGCACTTCAATTTCTCGCACTTAATTTCTAAACTTTAATTTTCCATAATTATTTTATTTGTTTGCTTTATATTTTTGAATCTATATTATCGCAAGTATTATTGACTTTAGCACTTTTATCTATTACGTATTTATATTTTCAAGAGTTAAACTCCTAGAACATTGAAGTTCATTCTTCAATATTCATTTTTCACTTGAGTGCAGAAAGTTTTTTTAATTTGAACACGATCACCATATTCACCCCCTCTTGGATTGCCATATCGATCATATAATTGGTATTAGAGCTTGGTACTCTATACATAAGACTTAATCATCTTGAGTTATGATATTCATGAGTGGTTCTTTCATTGAAGGTCAATCTACTACTAGACCTCCATTTCTCAATGAAAATTATTATACTGATTCGAAAGCGAGAATGATGATTTATATTCAATCGATTGACTATGACTTATGGGATGTTGTTGAAAATGGCGCTAACATTTCATTCAAAATTGTGGATGGTAAAACTATTGTCAAATCAAGTACTGAATAGAATGATGATGATAAAAAGAAAATTTCTTTAAATGCTAAGGCTATGAATGTTTTGTTTTGTGTTCTTGATAAAAATGAATTTAATAGAATTCCTATATGTAAATCTGCTAAATCTATGTCACATGTTAGAATTCACACAGGAATGCACAAAGAAAGTTAAAGAATCTAAAATTAGCATGCTTGTTCATAATTATGAATTATTTAAAATGAACCATGATGAATCCGTACGTGATATATTTACTCATTTCACTGATATTATTAATGGCTTGAAATTTTTTGGTAAGACTTATTCTAATGCTGAAATTATGAGAAAAATTCTTAGGTGTCTACTAAAGAATTGGGAGGCCAAGGTGACCGCCATCCAAGAAGTCAAAGATCTTAACACACTTCCTCTTGAATAACTTATTGGCTCATTGATGACGCATGAAATGAGGCTAAATGAAAATGACGAAGAAGATATATCTAAGAAAAAGAGCATTGCACTAAAATCAACACTTGAACAATCTGATAATGAGAAGGATGACTATGATGAGGAAGATGACATAACCCTACTCACTAGACGATTCAAGAAAGTCTTAAATAGAAGGAATAATGCTCCAAGAAAAGATGATAAGAAGATACCTCGTGACACACTCACGTGCTATGAGTGCAAAAAGCTCGGACACATAAAAGATGATTGTCCAAATCTAAGTAATGCCCCAAAGAAGTTCAAAGGAAGAGCATTCAAGGTAACTTGGGATGAGACCGATGATAGTGACTCCGATGACGAAGAATAATAAGTTGCAAATATATGTTTCATGGCATTAGAAGATGAGCTAAGTTCTTCTAAGCTAACTTTAAATGATAAACCTAGTTATGAAGAACTTAAAAATACTTTTGAAGATCTTTATAGTGAATTTGAAAAACTTTTCTTAACGAATAAAATTATCAAAAAATGGTTTTTCAAAACTTCAAAAAAAAAACGAGTCTTTGAAAAGTGAGAAATTGAAAATCAAAATAACCTTATGGTTTGCATCGAGACCTTGTTTGAAACCAAAATAAAGAAAATGATTTAAATTCAACCATTTTTAAAATTTACAAATGGAAGAAATAATCTTGACAAAATTCTTGGTAATCAAAGGATGCTTTTGATAAAAGGGGATTAGGATATCAATATTTTCAAAAATAAAAATACCACACATTTTTTTTTGTAAAAATCAACACAATATCCTTATATTATTTGTCATTATTGTGGGGTTAAAGGTCACAAAAATTATTCATGCTTTCATAAAAATAAAGCTATTTTCCATGAAAGAAATGAATGGATTCTCTACAACATTAATCCTCAATGACCCAAAAAGATTTGGGTACCAAAAGTCAACTTTTAAATTTTTATGTTATAGGTACCATTAAAAAAAAAAGATAAATGATATCTTGATAGTGGATGCTCGGGACATATGACTGGTGATGAATCAAAACTCACTCAAATTTGTCGAAAAAAAGACATGTCACCTTTGGAGATAATAAAAAAGGAAAAATCATTGGTATTGACTCCGTAAGTAATGAATTTTCTCATGCTATAGATAAAATTCTACTTGTAGATGGTCTAAAGCATAATTTACTTAGCATAAGTCAATTTTGTGATAAAAAAAAATTTTCTGTAATTTTTGAAAAAGATTTTTGTCTGATTATAGATAAAGTGTCAAACAAAAATTTATATATTGGATAAAGAAAATGTCCACACTTATTAATCTAAATGATTTCCAAAATCATAATGAAAAATATTTTCCTATTAATTACAATGATAGTTGATTAAGGCATAGAAGACTTGAGCATGCTAGCATGGATTTATGTTCAAAACTATCAAAAAGTTATTTGGTAAAAGGAATTCTAAATATTAATTTTATGAAAGATAAAATTTATGATGTATGACAAATGGGTAAACAAGTTAAAAGTTCTTTCAAATCAAAACATATAGTGCCAACTACTAGACCATTGAAATTATTACACATGGACCTATTTAGCCCTTCAAAAATTATAAGTCTTGGGGGTAAACACTATGCATTTATTATAGTTAATGATTTTTCAAGATATACTTGGATTTTATTTCTAAAAAATAGAGATGAAACGTTTAAAGTATTTACAAACTTTTGCAAACTAGTTCAAAATAAAAAAAAAGGATTTACAATTTCAAAACTTAGAAGTCATCATGGTGGAGAATTTAAAAATAGAAACTTTGAAACTTTTTGCGATGAAAATGATTTATCACATGAGTTTTCTACTCCCAGAACTCCACAATAAAATGATGTTATTGAGAGGAAAAATCAACCCCTACAAGAAATGACAAGAACAATGATAAATGAGAATGACTTACCTAAGTATTTTTTGCCGAAGCTGTTAATACATATTGCTACATTATGAATCATATTTTACTTAGACCCAATTTAAACAAAATCCCTTATGAATTTTGGAAAAAAAAATCTAATATTAGTTATTTCAAAGTTTTTGGGTGTAAATATTATATTTTAAACAATAAATACAACCTTAGTAAGTTTGATTCTAAAACTGACTTATGAATATTTTTAGGATATTTCATATCTAGGTAAAGCATATAGAGTTTATAATATAAGAACATTAGTTGTGGAAGAATCCATGCATGTTGTCTTTGATGAATCTATTCCCTCTAACATCTTTTATAATCAAGATGATGAAATTATGAGAAAGGTAGAAGGGGTTAATATCAATACTAATGACAGATCAAGTCAATCTCTCTAAGCAAATGTCAAAGTACAAGATTGCAACCAACTTTCAAAAGAATGAAAGTTTGTAAAAGATCATCCAAATGAGCTTTTAGTGGGAGACATATCAAAAGAAGTAGAGATCCACTCTACGCTTCATAGTATCAGTAGTTGCTTTTATTTCTCAATTTGAGCCTAAATCTTTTATAGAGGCTGAAAAATAAGAATATTGGATAGTTGCTATACAAGAAGAACTTAATCAATTTGAAAGAAGTAATGTATGAAAACTTATATTTAAACCTCTCTAATCACTCGATAATTGGTACTAAGTGGGTGTCTAGAAATGAAGTAGATGAAAATGGTATTGTTACTAAAAATAAAGCTAGATTAGTCACAAGGATATAATCAAGAAGAAGGTATAGATTATGGAGAAACTTTCGCTCCCGTTGCTAGACTCGAGTCAATAATAATGCTATTAGCCTTTGCATGTTTCAAAAAAATTTTTATATCAAATGGATGTCAATAGTGCATTTTTAAATGGATACATTATGGAGGAACTTTATGTAGAATGATCTCCCAGTTTTCAAAGTTTGAATTTTCTAATTCACATGTTTAAACATGAAAATGCTCTCTATAGACTAAAACAAGCTCCTAGAGCTTGGTACGAAACGCTAAGTAAATTTCTTATTGATGATGGATTAACATGGGCAAAATAGATAACACCCTCTTCATAAAATCAAAAGACGATATCTTAATTGTCCAATATATGTAGATGATATAATTTTTTGTGCCACTAACGAATCTTTATGTAAGAATTTTACAAGCTCTATGAGCAAGGAGTTTGAAATTAGCATGATGGGAGAATTGAACTTCTACAAATCAAGCAAATGAAAGATGTGATCTTCATAAACCAAGAAAAATACACCAAGGATTTGCTCAAGAAATTTGGCATAAAAAATATGAAGGCTAGCAATACTCCTATGAGTATCACGACAAAGCTAGACAAATATGAGAAAGGTAAAGACGTCGATATAAAGGAATATCGAGGTATGATTGGATCTCTACTTTATAGAACTGTTAGTAGACCCGATATCATGTTTAGTGTATGTTTATGTGCTCGTTTTCAAACTTGACCCAAAGAATCACATTTATAAGCTATTAAAATAAATTTGAAATATTTACTTGGAACAACTAAATTTGGCATTTGGTATACAAAATGTGATGAGCTTGATTTAATTGGGTATTCTGATTCGGATTGCTGGGAGCTTAACCGATAGAAAAAGTACAAGTGGTGCATGCCAATTTTTAGGACACTCATTTATTTCTTAGTTTAGCAAAAAGTAAAATGCAGTAGCACTATCAACCGTCGAAGCAGAATATATTTTTGCCGGTAGTTGTTGTGCTCAAATTTTATGGATGAAGCAAACTCTAAAAGATTTTGGTTTAGTTTTTGAAAATATTCCTATTAGATGTGATCGTACTAGCGCAATTAATATTTTCAAAAAACTATATTTTCATTCTCGTGCTAAGCATATAGATCGTATACATCATTTAATTCGAGATCATGTGTAAAAGAGATATTTTATTAAATGTTAAAAGTTTTTGTAAAAATAAACTTGCTTTGAGAATTTTTTATATTAGTTAAATATTTTTTTTTACTTACTATGTCAAGATAAAAGTATTTTTCCTCATTATTATTGATTTATTCTTTTTTATGATAATAAAGGGGGAGAAAGAGTTATATTTTTATCCTGATGGGTAAGCTATAATTAGGGGAAGTATAATTATATTTATTTGATTAAATATTTTTTTGTCTCAGTGGTTTGTCATTATCAAAAAGTGAGAGATTATTAGCCATATATCTTTATGAGATAACTTTTGATGATAATAAAATATTGATTTCGTTAAAAATTTAATCAAGTTTACAGAACTTATTGGTAAAATTACCACAAGGAATTCCAATTGAAGATCATAAAGCATGAAGATTGAAGATCATGAAAATATTTACTTTCATGTCATTTTTATTATGAGCTTACTCATTTTATTCGCCTTTATTAAAGTTCAATTTATTTAGGGATGTCTATCTTTAAATTAAGTCTCCATCCATAAAAAGTCTAACACCAAAAATCATATCTCGCTTGTACAATAGACAAAATACATGAGATGGAGATAATGACAAAGCATAAACAAAGTAAGTTTCAATTTCAAGTAGATAAAGAGAGATAGAGCTTACTCAAATAATTTTTTATCATATTGTGTTATTTTGGGTAGAAGTATCCTTACCTTTTAGTCCAATGATTTTGTGTCCTCCTTATTAAGGATGGAGTGTCATTTCTTTCGTCTATATTCAAAATTTAAAATTTTTCCTCTTAAATCATAACCTCTATCTCCTAAACACATTTCATAGCCAAGAAAATTGCTCCTAAAACTCTCCCAATACTCTCATAAATCTCTCTTAATATTTTGAGTTTGATACTTGTAAATTTCTTGAGTGAGCAAAATTACTTTTTTGTGAGCTTAAATTGGAGATTCTACTCTTTTGAGAGAGTTATTGTAAAATGTCACTTAATCTCGAAACTAGAGGTGTTCAAAACCAAACTGAACCGAACCGAAAATGACCGGTTCGGTCGGTTCTTTATATGTGTTTGGTTCTGTTCGGTTGTCGAATCGAAGTTTTGGTTTGGTTCGAAAGTTTGGTGATTTTTGAACCGAACCAAAACATTAAATTGATATTATTTTTTATAAATAATTTCATATAAAACTGAACTAAACCGAAACAATTTTTTTATTTTTTATTATTTTTTTCAATAATATCATTTTAAAATGATTTGAAAATTTATTTTTAATTAATAATACTGAACCGAAACTCATCGTTTGGTTCAGTTCATTTTGGTTTTTCACCAAAAAATTAAACGAACCGAAACATGAACACCCCTACTCAAAACACATAGCCTTGTGAGTTTTAATTGGTATCCATAAGCCAATTGGGTTTGTAAGGTTTGATCTTCACCCTTAGGAAGATCGTCGGATTAAAAATCTTTAAAAGGAGAGACCTTGGAGCATGGGCGTAGGGATAGGAATTTCTGAACCACGTAAAAATATCATGTGTCTATCTTCTTCTCCTTCTTCTCTTTTTATTTTGTACTATTTATTTTTTGCACTTAATTTTCCACACTTATTTTCTACACTTCAATTTCTGGCAATTAATTTTTGTAATTTAATTTTCACACATGAAGTTTCCGTAATTATTTTATTTGCTTGCTTTATATTTCTGTAGTTATATTGTGGCAAACATTATTTACTTTAATACTTTTATCTATTACTTATTTATCTTTTCCAGAGTTAAACTCGTGGAACATTAAAGTTTATTACTGAACATTCATTTTTCACTTGAGTGCGATAAAGTTTTTTAATTTGAACACAATCACTCAATTCACCCCCTCTTGGGTTGCTATATCAATCCTACAAGGAGTTCTGTTAGAGGTATTGAAGTTCTATGGTGAAGGGCTAAATTGACCTCTTCCTCTATTGTTTCTTCCACCTCTAGAGTTGTTGTGCAAATATATGTTTCCTCTTCCTCTATTAAATTGATTACCTCTGAACTGAGTTGCCATTATTGCCATAGTTTGAATATATGAGTCTTGTTTCTTAAACTGTTCAGTCAAAGAATGTTCCTCTGCCTTTTAATAACACATGAAGTTCTTCAAGGGGGAGTGGCTTGGATCTTATTCTAATGGAAATTTTAAAGGCAGCAAAATTAGCAGGTTAACCATTTAAGGTGTAAAGAAGCATGTCTTCATCATCAATCTGTACAAAAACAGCAGAGAGTTTCTCTCTAATCTCTTTGATACGTTGGATTTAGGAATCCATTATCTCATTACCTTTCATGGATAAAGATTGTAGATCAGATTTCAATTTGAGTATGTTGGATCTGGAAAGAGAGGAAAATCTTCTCTCAATAGATTTCTAGATTTCTTAAGAAGTAGAGGCACCTCTCTACATAGGATAGTGCTGAAGGATATAATGTGGCATTGATCAAAGTCATTAATGTCTAGTCCTGAGTAATCCACAACTGATATTTTGGGTTAATGACAGTAGTTACTTCACCTTTATCATCAAGGTTGAATTTGTTTGGACATGGAAGAGATCCATCAACAAATTCAAATAAGGAATGTGCTTCCAAGATGGAAGTGACATGATACTTCTAGAGCATGAAATTTCTTGAATCCAGACGAATGGATATCAAGTTACAGATATTAGAATGAAGAAAAATTGGAGAAGAAGTAGGTTGAGCGGCCATTGACAGACGTTTGTCTATTGTGAAGCTCTGATACCATGTAAACTTTGCAACTTGGGTATGAATTCAGTCGAAGAGGAAGAGAAGAGAGAACACCAAGATTGTAAAAAGATTAATCGTGATTAACTTTAGATGAAGAGATTACAGGGATATATATAGAGAAAGCAGTTAGACAAAAGCTAATGAACTAACTAACCATCATTAAACTAAAAGATAAATACGAGTAATAATAACATAATATAGTTGAACTAAGTATACCAGTATGATATTGATATATGCTAGCTTACAGTTTTCTCCTTATTTTTAATTTAAAATATTAAAGAACTAATTATAAGTAAATAATAAGTTTCAAATTAACCCAATATCTCTTAGTTAATATATCTTTATTGTCATGTAGATCTTAAAATACTAATTATAAAAAAAAGTCTCAAATTAACCCGATATTTATTTAGTTAATATTTTTTTATTATCATTTTTATGTATACTAATCTTATGAGCATTAAAAATAAAAGTGAAATTTTTTAAACTGAGTTGAAGGGACAAATACTCTTTATATATATATAACTATTGATCTTATATTATCTTACTATATATAAAAGTGGTAAAAAAATTTAGATAATTTTATCCTCGTATTATTATTTAAGTTTCTAAAGTATCTGTAAACTTAGTATTAAATGACATCAAAGTAATTAAATTTTTTAATTAATTAATTGATGGACATAGATACTTAATTAAGCTTTTATATCATATTTTATAATAAAAATTATGATTAATTGTGACAGGATAACAAATAATATATGACAGTGATACATAGTGAATGAAAGAAAAAAAATCTGATAGAAATTTGATGAAAGAGAAAATTAATTTATAATTAAATTTGAGTAAAATGTCTGGTTTACATATTAGACAAATTTCATATACATTTCTTAATCTCACAATGAAAACTCATATATTAAGAAAAGAAGGTTTATGCATGGTAATAATATTTATAGAACTTATATTCACGTGCAACGCACGTCTTAAAAACTAGTATTGCATGCCAAATTGAAAGTATAATTTTGTTATTCTTAAAAGAAACCAACCTTATTTAAAATCTTTAAGAATCATTTTTGCATATAAAAAATATAAATGTCAAATTTGCATTTAAAACCTTGAAAGGGTTTATAAACTATAATTTTTACACAACTATTTGGTTGTAAAGAGAGATATCAATTATCACTAGTGAGAAAAGAAGTTTCTCTTTTTCTGAATAAAGTTTTTAATAATTTAAACGTTAATCAATTGAGTGTTGAAATTGCTTGTATTGATGATAATCTAAACGTTATAATTAATATCCAAGAATGTTTTGGTTGTAAAGATCACGAGTCAAGACATAACAATTTCAAAGCTCGAGGTTAATAGGATTTGATTATAACACTAATTTATTGAAAGATTTAATTAGATTTATATGATTAAATTGAGAATTAGAATAAATTTTAATCGAGGAAAATGTATTTTTGCATTTTTAAGATTCTTTTAATTGATTGAAGAAAGATGTTTCGGTGTGCCCTGAGAATAACAAACATTTTGCAAGTTTCATGATTCATCACGACATTGACAGTTTTTAGAAACAAATACAATTTTTAAGTATTTAATTCCTAATTCATTTTTATTGGATATTGATATGTCAACATAAAAACGTTAACGTCACTTGATTTTAAGACAAATTTACAAAGAGTAAATAACCACGTGATGCAATTTAACCAAACAAACGATGAAGTTTTTTTTCCTCACAGAGAAATAGAAAATTTGTGTATTAAGGAGTTTTAATCCTCACTCCTTAGACTGTGCCTGTTTTTTATTAAAAAAAATTGTACATATAGAATATATAAGTGTGTGTGAGTGTATACACTCAGCATTACAACACAAATTTGATAGTGACGTGGTATGAAATCGACTTGAAAGTATGCCTTTCATTTCAGCCAACTTTACATGTTCCATTCTTTGCTTTTGCTAATGAAGAATGTATGTGTGACTCTACTTCTTTTAAGTGTTAATGGGATTTTCCTTTTTTGGCTAAAGTTAAAAACTATTTTTGCCAAAAATAATTTTCAATAGAAATTTATACTGAATTTTTGCAACTGTATACTGTATGAAGAGGAAAGAGATGAAAGAGTAAAATATATGAATGAGAAAGAACATGTATCACAAGTTTACATCACAAATAACCTCTTATGTACAAAGATTTTGTGGCACAAACGTCAGTTGCCACCAACTCAGTATACTACAAACTTTGGACCTATATATATCCCCTTCCCCCATTTATCATTATTTTGTGGGTGAGACAGACATAAGAATACAGGAAGGACAATTCCGGAACATCTCTTTTCTTGTGGCGCCCGATACCCCCCCGGTCTCCTCTTGCGCCCGCCATCAAGCAACATGTGCGGAAATCTGCTGTAAGTAACACAGACAGACAGACAGACAGACATTATTCAGAACATATCAGACATGTTTTGTTTCTCTTCATACTCAATCTTCGGTTAAGCACCTACATAGTTATATACAGTTATACTGAAAAAAGGGTCTGCAAACCAGATTCAGTAATAGAACCTGAGCACAATAGCTAAAAAAAAGAATAGAAAGAAAGAAAGAAAGAAGGTAAACACATACCATATTTACTTTGGTCACAGGGAGGTGTATCATGAGCTTCCAAGAAATCTATGAAACCGTTCCATCCTACTAGAACTACTACCATTCAAAGACCTCGCCTGGTTGTGGCAGCCATTTCCGTGCGAAATCTTCCTCTTTGTTTTTCTACGAAACAAAAAGTCCTCTGTGTCTAAAACGTACGAGACCTATCACATTGATTGCAGTCAAGTTTATCAACCAACAAAATGATCATCCACTACGTAAATAGATCCCTTAATTATATGTTTACAATCAAGAACATCAAAGTAAGAAAAATCGTATAGAATAATACCTTTGATGAGGTGCAAGCTATCTTACACTCCAGACCATTGATAATTTTAAGTCCTTCCATGGCCTGGCATGCAGCAGAGATTTCATCACTGCTGGCATTTTTGCGTTTGTTTCTGTAAACACGAAAAACGGTTTAGTGCCAAAGATCACTCACGGAGGCAGTGCTGAAAATTTTATTTTCCCAAGAGTATGAAATATGAATACCTTTTTAAGAAGATCCCAGACTTCTCTTTTTTGTCAGGAAGAACTGAAAGGAAGTCGTTGTGAAGGTATGCTGAGAAGCTTGGATCCATGGAAACAGCAGTCACTTCAGGCTTATCATGGCCATAGTCCATAAGCTGAATAGATAAGCGGGTGGGTGTAGATGACTGCATTAAATTGAACCAATTAAAACAACTTTAGAGTAGAGCTTGAATGATTGAGATTAAGTTTTCATGGAGCATTCAAAAACGAGATAACAAAGAAAAGTAACCAAAACCCTACACATTCAATGCGATATATATTCTCATCATGAAGAAGAACCCGAGCATTTTCATGATAAACTACATCAACAAATCTTCCAGCCTTTCTTGACTTTTCATATGCATATAGTTGGAGCAGCTTGTTATCCATCTCATCAGAAGCAACTGCTTGGAGCTGCAAATAGTACAAAAGCATTGAAGTAAAACAAGGAAATTAAAAATGAAAATAAAATAAGTAATTACATTTAATGAAGGAAAGGTAATTAAATTATAGGCAGCTAACCTGTTTGACAAGTTTATATATCAGCTTGTCTAAAGTGAATAAAACATACGATTGGGTTCCAATAACAGCTCGACAATCATCCTCAAACTTTGTATTGTCCGAGGACCCATCAAGTAAATTGTAGAGCGCATCCATGAATCTGTACCATATAAAGCAATTCCCCATCAAATAATTTAATCAATCCCTAGCCGTTATGCTGTGGTAAGAGCAGTCTGGCTATGAAGAACTACCTGGCATAGAGATCAGTAGGAGTTGTATCATTTGAAGCACTCCATTTCCTCTCAGCAGATGACGAGTTAACTTTTGCTGATAGTATTCTCTCGTACAATGTCTGTAAAATTCAATACTAATATATGAGGTGAACAGAGAAGACAACCTCAGCATTCTTCAATAAGAACTTTGGCAAATACCAAAAATGTATAATGATCCTTACTTGGTGAAGCCTGAAAAGCACATAGAATGAGTCGTTTCCGTAGAAAATGCGAGACTCCTTTTCCTTCCCATGCAATGCTGGAGGGGCATACTTAGCAAGAGGCTTGACCGAAAGTAAAAAGCGTTCTGAATACGGTAACGATGTTCCATCTCCTTCAACATCATGGGCATCGGCCATCCCTTCAGCCTCTCCTTCACTCTCGGCCTTGTTATCATGCTCATCATGGTCCCCATCTTCCTCATGATCTTCACGAGAACAATCCTCACCCTCACCAGACTCAGTTCCAGAAACATCTCCATTCTCAGAAGCATTTTCACTCTCCTCTGATGACCTCTGAGCACTCTCCTCACCTTCATCATCAGCATCAGCATCATTTGCTCCTCCAGCCTCCCTGCAACATACTTCTTCCTCTCCGTTCATGATTGGATATTGTCTGCCTACAGCACCGTCCTTCGTTTTAAGCACAGTATCCATACAAGCTTCTCCATAATTTCCAAAATTATCCTCCTCAAAATCTCCGTTTGGAGATAATTCACCCTCTTCTCTTTCTACTTTGAAGTGCCCAACTGATTCTTCATTATACCTATGACTTTTTATACCTTCTGTTGTTGCTCCATTAGAGGATATCACTAGTCTTGTAGAATCACCCCCCTAGAGCATCAATAGAAAAGGAGAAAATCAAAGTGTCATGCCGAATAATCAACCATTATAAAAACCTCATACATCTTGAAATACTTAAAACTGATTTCTAAAACTTAGACTTGAAAATCTGTCATTTTTTTATCCAAACTCACCAGTGCAATACACAAATATTATCAAGTCAAACACTTCTCAAAATATTTGAGCAGTCAATACCATACATGAAAAGTGTGACCATCAAAAACTAGATTGATTGTACCAGTGGAAGAAAAACCCGTCTACAATCATCTAAAATATCTTTCCAGCTTCCCTCTCTAGCAATCCAACTCAACATTAGGTTTAACAACGCCATCAAACGTTTGATCAATTTTAGCTCACATCTCAATTTTTATAACCTTAATTTGCAGTCAAAACCAACAAACAAACAACACCCCTACCTCTGATGAAGGTAACTCGTGCCCACTGTCTGCACCAACATTTGCAGGTCTTGGTGGAATAGTACTCAGCCCTTGTAAAGAAAACAAGGTGTATCAATATCGTGCAGAGAGAGGAAATTATGAAAGCAAGATACAGAGTACTAACTAGGAAGGAGAAGTGCAAAAGATGGTTGTGGGAAAAAAAGCAAGTTTCAGCCACTAAACGAACTTTTCAAACCTGATGTGCTCTCTATATTTGTTCTTCCATTACTTTGATCCACTGCAGTTGCAAGTGATGCTTTTGAATTGACTAAACGTTCTTTAGAATTGTCTTGTTTGCTGACTCCAGACAATTCATCCGCCATAGATATATTGGTCTGTATTTTAGAAAGTTGAATGTTGCAGAAAGCATCATCTTTACGTGGTATACGATCTACATCATGGAAACTATCTTCTTTAACTCCATTCTCACCATTTAATGGCCAGGTCCTGTAAGAACATGACTGTTCAGGTGGAATACTTTCATCTTCATTTCTAGAAGGATTCAACTGCTTCAAATTCACAGTAGAACCTCCACCAGGACTGCCATCACTCTCTACAACATTTGGAGTACCACCTTTGACAGAATGGTTCTTCGACTTCACAACATCTTCTGTGTCCTCAGCACCATGAGGGCGTGAAGGAACACCATGCATGGGTTCCAAAAAAGTTGTCCAAATCTTCATAACTTTATCCAACTGTTCCGTCGTGCAAACTTCTCCACAGGAGTATTTTATGAGCTGGTAAAGATCTTCATGAATGTCTGGATCAGGATACTCGAATTCTAAATTTGGAATAATAGGTCTTCTATTTCTGGCAGCAATGGCGAGTAGTACATCATCTTCCTTGCGTTTCTTCTCGCTGATTTCTTTTATCTCTGCCAATAAGGCTGTAAAATGAAATGATATTAACAAGTTAAAACAACACGGATTCTAAATGTACTCAGGATATTAATTGCAAGATATAATAATGTAATAGAAAATAATCTAGCTTTTGTTAGTAATATTAAAGCAGCACTGTGAGAGACAATGGAATTTCGAAGTTGTAAGATACCTTTCGTACTCAAGCTTTTTGTATCTTGTTGCTTGAAGTAGAAGCTACGATGATCAAGTGATTTATGATAATTCTTAGCATATATTTCGGCCCAAACTTTATTAAAATCAGAGCGACACCTTGCCCACTCTTCTTGTTTTTGCTTCAACCGGGTCAATATAACTGGCAAAGCAAGGGGCGCATTCTTCCTTAACACATCCATCACATCCAGCCCATGGTCACCATATAAACGTTCGATGCACCTTAGATTCAGAGCTACAAGGACAAGCAAGGCACTTCTCATTAATGATATGGAAATAAGAGAGAAGTCACAAACAAAAACCTAGCATAACTAAGATATCCTCAAATAATCATCAATCAGATAATAACCAGTGAAGTGATCTTCAATACGGATCGGACTGTCCGTCTTGATAGTATTGTTGTTTATCTTCTCTAAAAGTTCTTCAACACGCTTGGTTGTTACATTAACAGACTCTAACAACATGTCCAGTTCAAACCTGCGGGCATAAATACAGAGATATCAATACAATACAGCTACGTAAAAAAACAGGAAAGGCCAAGAGCATTTGAAGTAACAAGTACACAAATGAGGAAAAAAATCAATGTACAAAAAGGTTCAAGCATTCTGATGAAAGCATCGGATTTAAAAGGCAGCAAGATTGAATTACAAAAATAACTAACATATCGACCGTTATGATAGCACCAAGCACAAGAGCTGCTAAACTAGATACCTACAAATTAGCAAAACAAAGGGAAAAGACATTATCTGTCCAAACCTCAGGTGAGCTCTAACCTGTCATCTTCACATCGAAACAAGCTTTCTTCATATTGGTTTTTGCGCATGTGTTTAAAAGAGTAATCCTCACTTCCTGATGTGACAGACACCCAATGATCATTCAAAACTTGATCACCGAGATCAGTTCTTTGGCTAGCTGAAGGTATTGGATACTGGATAAGAGGACAACAAACACCCATTCAGTACAAAACTAAAAAGTAATATTCTCCTAAAATGCAGAGTAAGATCACTTCATACATTCTTTGGTAGAAGACGGTAACTGGGGGTGCAGCGCTCACAGTTTGAGAGGTCAAGCTCATTAATTGGCTTTGACAGATACTTCTCTTTGCTTGGGAATAAAGACATCTTCTGACCTCCAACATCTTTACTGCCATAGGCTATGGTTTTGTCAAGTCTATCCCTTTCTCGATTGTCACGGTCTCTATCTTTACACCCATCATCCCTCTCACGATCTCTATCTCGATCCTCGACCTTAACTGGTCTAGGTGCACTTCCTTCATTCCACAAGGATTCTGTAAAGAACATATACTTCAGTAAAACATAAAAGATATACATAGCTTAAAAATAGTACAATGTCTTTAAACCCAGAACATGCATCAAGCTTGACCATTATCCAAGAAAAACAAATTTAAGTAACTTACTTTTACTCATGACACCAGCAAGAAATCCATCTACAGGACAGCAAACGATTAGATATGCCATCAAAATTAGACTCCAGAACAGATGAAAAAAATAGTTCTAAACAGTTACCATTTTTTTCACAATATGACAAAAATTCACTAAATCCATCCATTAGATCTGGATATCTACCGAGTAAATCACCCACCTGACAAGATAAAAAAGAATCCGCAACTCAGGGATCATGGTAAGCAATGTAAAGTAGTAATTCGGCAAGTCAAAATTTGTGAGTGTGTCAAAATTCATACCAAAGACTGCAGTTCTGCTCGTGTAATTATTTCCTTGCTGTAGATGTGGAGGCACTTCAAAAATTCCTGGTAGTCATCAGCATTTTTTAACTTCTCCTTCACTTTCTCACAAAATGCAAACTCTTGGCTGTATATGCCTACCATCACGTGCAATAATTAGTTATAGCAACTAGAGGGGAAAATAAGATGAGACCAAAAAGCCACCAATTAGCAAGAGTAAAAAAACATGTGGGAATACGGTGTCACAGTGTCTTATATTTTTATTTTATGTGATATGACAGTCACAGTGACATGATCGCTAATTTTTTCACAGCAAAATTCATCACCATCTCTTTCAAAATTAACCTGACAAGAATATGCAAAACAAAAACTTTAGGGAACAATAAACTAATTATCCTCACACAAACACACGGCTAAAAAAAATAAAAAAAATATTATTATTAATATTCCCACGTGGCATCCCAACCATTTGACTTAAATCTCTTATAATGAGCTTAAGACGTAGAAATTGTTGCGCCATGGGGTGACTGTCCAATATTCAACTGATTCGTGCAACTAATAGAAAAGCAATTAAAAACTCACTTTTTGCAGGAATTTTATCATCATAAGAGGATGATGTGGGACGCACTCCAAAGTTCTCATCGCCTTCTCCACCTTGATGCAATTGTTCAGTTGGCGAGTCTTCAACCCTACGAGTAGACTTCCTCTTGTGAGCAAAACGTTGCATGTTGAAGTCCCTATTACCATCATGCTCATAATCTCTATCCTCCCTTTCCCGCTCACGATCTCTCCTATCTCTATCTTCTCTCCTATCCTTTTCCTTGTCACCACGTCTGCGTTGCTCTTTGTCCACTTTAATCAAAGCTCTATCATGGTCTGCCTCAGGACGATCAATACTTAGGTCACGATGAGTATGAGAAGAATCTTTCTGCAAACAGTGAGGGCATCATTAAACTTGGCCTACTGATCAATATGACCAACGAATATCATAGAAAGAACAAGAGAAGATATGAACCTTGTCAACCTGCACTTGTCGCATTGTCGGTATAACAGAGCTCCTATCACGGAGCATAGAATTCCTAACAGAAGGAGCATATTGAGTGGAGGCTGTAGCTGAAGAATCAGGTAAGAAATGAGTAAACTCTACAAGTAGGTCTGGGTGGTCTTGGAAAAGTGCAGCAACCTGCAAGTGCAAAAGAAAGATCATAAGAATGCTTAGAGGACTTATTTGATTCCCGCCACTGGTGAGGCAACGCTAAGGGGAAGGGGCCCAATCTCCCCCCC